>JAFEME010000199.1:0-49347 GCA_018831755.1 Niveomyces coronatus | reverse complement strand
AGATTCTAGTAGCTAGGCAGTCTAGATCTCTACTAATTAATCTAAGTAATAGTTTTACTATTAGGAATAACTTCCTAATAGTACTTACTATGTGCTATAATAAACCGACTTATTAAGTATTAAGCCTATTTATATTTACCTAACTCACTTCCTAAGAAATAGACCCTTCTATAACTTAGAATAAGCTACTATTATAATAAAGAATATAGAATTTATTCTAAACTTACTATAATAGTATTTATATAGTAATATAAATAATAAATCTAGGTAAAAGAAAAAGTATAATTCTATTCTATATATCTAAAATAGTTTTTTTAAAAGTAGTCTTAATAGAATAAGCTATTAAAAAGATAGTATTTAATGAGATTTGAGCAGTTGCTCGGAATTAATGGGACCCACTGTATCATATGAGAGCCTAACTCGCCACCTCGATTACCTGCCTGCAACATCGCGCTGATCTTCCGTCTCTTCTTATTCAGAATCAGTGCCGACCAACAAGCTATAACTGACCAGATTCAAACTGACGACCCGTTCAGCGAAAGAGTGCGACTTTTACGAGCCGAGTATGAGCAGCGTCCCCTTGCAACCAATCTTTTCCCCCCTAGCGGTCAATCAGTTCTCGAGCTAGATGTTCAGCACGGCGATAAGTCTTCCATGACTTTCTAGTATGACGACGGCACCAAGCATGGCCAATGCGTACGCATCTTTGACGTTCCTGGTACTCTATCGGGCGATATCCTAAGGCTTCACCGCAAATTGCCCGCCATGTCTGATCACTTTGAGGTCGACGGTGACGAAATTCGCCCACTGGACCGCTGTTTAGAGTATCCTGAGGCTGTAGAGGGCTGTAGAGGACGACTCTGAGGACGTGAGCGAGCTCAATTCTAAGCTTCCTCTTGTCTCTATCGACCCAGCGAAGCACTTTTTAAAAAACGGCAAGTACCGAAGCGAAGTCGAGAATCTAATCAAGTGCCAAGGCGGCTCTGTACCAGGTCATCCGCTCTCTCCCAACGTTGTCCAACTTCTTGGAAGGTCTTCCGATGGGTAACTTGTCTTTGAGAAGCTGTCGTCTAGCGCACGCACGCTCGGTAGCTTCTGCTCCTTAGCCGTTTACAAGAGCTGGATACTACAAATTATTAATGCCTTGCATTGTGTTTACTCGATCGGCATCGTCCATCGTGACTTACGCGCCGATAACCTTCTTTTTTCAAACGACGGCCGGCACCTCGTTGTTTGCGATCTCGGGAGCCGCTGAGGAGTTCGGAAGGCGCCCGAGGTCGCCTTCAAGGGGAGTCTAGAGGACTCGGGCTGGAGCCCTGTATCCGACATATACGATATCGGATACTGCATCAAAAGTATGATATATGCTAATGGCCCAATCACTCACTTTGTCGAATGGCCTGTTTCACCTCCGCTTCAAGCCATCGTTGAAGCCTGCATGCGTCAGAGGCCAGAGGAGCGTCCAACTCTGGCTCAGTTACGTGGGATGGTGGAGGAAATGCAGACGTAAGCAAGTTGGAGTATATGGGTACTTGGGGATAACGGGCGGTGTCCCCCCCCCCCCCTTCCATCGATGCGATACAGGCCGAGAATGTTCTGAAGTTTGCCATCCTTCACGAGACGCTAGAACCTGTCAATGAGTTCCGTAGGAGGCTTCGCAATCCTTCGCACCGTGAACTCATATGGCCCTCTTGTCGAAAGCCGCCGTACAGGGTAAGAAGTTAGAGCATGCTCCATCAGCTCGGGCTGAGAGACACTGCCTTCAGCCAGCATGATTTCGCCCTCGGCGAGCTTGCAGTGGGCATGAACGAGGCAGAGGCCAAATGCGTACTCATACTAAGCCAAAGGCGCAGCCAAGGCACATAGTGTCGCCTCACGATTAATAAACTGCACATCAGTCACGCCAAGTCTGGGTGAAGTGTTGTAGAGGCTTGCGACTTGAGCTATCGTGAGCGTGATCTAGGAGAATACTTTGCGTAAGATTTACTGCGTATGGGGACTTATTTATACATCCTAGCTCTCTTTAATTCTAATCGTAGGGTTAGGGTAAAAAATTGAACATCTCTAACCAGTTGTCATGCTAATTGACTATACTCTCTTAGAATTCATAACTAATAAGAGCAGCATGGCTATATACAAGCCTCATTACTAATAAATGCCCCTTGCCCTTCCTCATCCGCTTTCTGGTCACTCACAACAGGAGGCATATCTGGTTGCTCTTCAGCTTTGTACTTCTTGACAGACTGCTTGAATGCCTCCACATCGTCAAGTTTAAGGCTGAAGACATCTCCCGGCGAGTTGATAAAACATATATCACCCATAACATACAGGCTCCACAAGTCCCAAGAGTCGTGACGTAGAAAGTTTTTAGAGGTGCGATGTAACAGGCTTCCAAGCATCAACCCAGCACATCGGTCCCTATGTTGACCTTTCAGGAGCCATCGATACAATTCTTTCTGAAACGGCCACTCGAGATTCTCTTTATTAAGAACGGAAAATTCTTGAAAATTATCAGTGAAGATTTTCGTCAGTTTGTCCAGGATATCCGGAAACCAACAGCGTCTGCGCTGCAGAAGCAGAATCCCGTCCTTCTGTATTCTAAAATCGCTGTGCTTCAATAGAGACACGGCAATCTCACGGATTTCTTCAATGAATGATGGATCTTCCAGTCTAGTTTCGGAACCACATTCTCTCCGAATGCCCACTCCTTTGTCAAACTTCCCAACAATGTCAGCCAAGAGACGCAGGGCAGCTTTCCTCTCGCAACTGTCGTTCCAATCGTTTAAAAAGTGGCGTAAAAGCCGTATAACCTTGATGGCAATATAGTTCGGCAACTTCTGGTATTGTATTAGTGTATCCAATACAGCTGTTCGAACCATTAGCGAATGATTATCTAGCCATTGTACAAATATGCGGTAATAACGGTCAGACGAGGGGAAGTGAACGGTCCTGATAAGTCTGTTCGCGCCAGCTTCTTCCATTGCCCCGTTGCTAATCGATTCGACAATAACGTCCAAAACTTCTTCGGAATAGCTCTTCTGATTATGTAGGATATAGCCAGCCATTTCTAGCAAAGTATTACAGCCTTTGATATTGAATAGTGCTACGATGAGTTTCAGGATTTCAACAGGTAGGCGTATCTCATTTATCAGACCACTCAAAGAAGAACGAAGGTTTCGATAGTATTTGTTTTTCAATTTTTTGGCAATGATAGACAACACTGTATTGGGTAAAGGGGAATTTCGACGTAGAATTTGCGCTGCGTTATTCGCCACAATCGAAGAGTCATCGTCCAGGGCTTCGGCGACAACTTCAAGGATAGGATCGGATACGCGCGGCCCCCATGCCAGAAAAACGAGGGCCGTTTCTCGTAAAGAATAATTCTGATGGACAAGCATCGAATCGGACTCTGTATCCGTCTCCGCGGAGTTGTAGCCTAAGCTGCACACATTACGTCCGAGATGCTGCTCAGGCAGGCCAGTCTTTAGATCTTGAATTGCTGCCGTGTTGATTGTTGCCGTCACAGAGTTTAACACATTACTTGAGAGTATTGAGTGGTTTTTCAGAATATCCAAGGCTGTCATCCGCATGACCCAGCTTTTGTGATCAAGTAGTGTTGTGAGCAGAGCAACAGTCGCAGCGGAGAGTTCTATTTGATTAAGCAGAATTACTCGAAAGTCGATGATAATAGACCAGTCGGAATCGATCCGCTGAGCTAGAGACCTAGGGAACTCATCTTCCAAACTCTGCGGTTCGCTGAATATCGTGAAGGCAAGACGTGATTCTGTAGGCCCAAATATTGTCCCGGGCCACGTCATGATGGTGGCAAGACTGTCGTCTGATAATGGCGGCTGATTCTTAAGTACCGATGCACACATGGAGCGCAAATCCCAAATGTCGCCGCTGTTCACCTTAAGCAGAACTCTGACATCATTCGACGTCAACTCTGTCCGCGTGACGCCGAGTGCCGTGAGAAATGCACGTTTCGAGTCTGATGGTCCGTCGCCATGTAGCAAACAAAATCCCAGATCAACAATGCGTCTTGGCATTACTCGGTGTCGAGGTCCGAGGCAATTAAGAATATGATTCCTCGACTTGTTCGAACCGCTCTGTAAGATGTCGAGCAACACATTCTCTAGAGCTCCAGCGTCTACCGCTGTGACACCGTCGAAAAGCAGCCACGCCTTCAAATTTTCTTCTATGAGCTTCCTAAAGTGCAGACTTGCTGATATCTCACTCAAGCAGTCTATGAGTAGCCGCTGATGAGAATATCCCAGCAAATCCAGCGGTTCCATTTGGATTGTTTGGAAGAAGAGTTCAAGTGCGCTTTTGTTATCATCGTCATCAAGTAAACCACTAACAAACCGCCAGAAAATGGCATAGCGGCCATTATACTTTTCCTTTTGAAGAAATGCCTTGGGGCTAATCTGTTGGACTGTAAGTGCTTTTCTTGATCTCCAATGTTCGACAAAGTACTGAGCGGCAAAGAATTCTTGAAACGTTTGATGCATAAAGTGATATGTTCGAGTGTCAGCTGTTGAACCACCGTTGGCAGTACGCAGAAAAGAGAGTGTATCGACCTCATTTGACTGAACCTTTCGGCTTGATTCACGAGACAGATCTACACGGAGACTGAGCCGTTTCCAGAACGTTTTCAGATACTCCGGGCCGAATTCGTCCACGTCTTCATTGAATCCATTAAATGCAAGCTCCTTCAGCAGATTGAGTTCGCCCTGAACTCGGCAAAGTATTTCTTCTGAATATGAACCAAGAGCATTCTCCTTAGTTATGGGGCTATCGGCCCAGATCTTCTCCAGACGCTGGGCATCCTGGCGCCATATATATTCTGTGATGTTTTTGTAGACAGCTGTCATCGATTTCGGGGAATCGTGCATGGATTCTGTCTCTGCTTCAAGGGTGATGCACAGAGCGTCAAGCTGGATTGGAATACGTGCAAGCGTGTTAACCAACGGGTGTTTCCGTATATATACCTCAATTTGGTTTGCCTGCTTTGGAGTAACCGAATAAATGTATTCATTGACTTGATCAGGATAAAACCCGATTGTCTGCAGCTCAAGATCAAACTTGCTGCTTAAATCTCGACTGGCCGCGTATGGTCGCGTCGTGACGATGACTCGCGGTTGGCTTAGAAGTGTCTGAAGTAATTTGGTGTCGCAGCCTATCCCATCTGGCACTTCATCGAGACCATCAAGAACGAAGAGCGTTTTGGTACTGTCTTGTTCCAAGTCTTCCCACAACGCCTCTATTAGTAGCTCATCATTAGGGAAAAAAACTTCCTCAAGTAGCTGTTTGACGGACTTGATATTCTTTCGTTTGAAGTTTCGAAGTGGTAGCCAGATAATGCGCCTGATGATATGCGACCACATTCCATTGTAAATGAAATCATACAACAGCTTTTTACAAATCGTACTCTTGCCCATACCAGCTTGTCCTCGAAGAAGAATCCGCCTAGGATGCTGTTGATGTCCTGGTAATACATTAGCGATGTACGCTACAGGAAGTTGATTGAGGGAACTCCAGGCGGGTATTGGGTATATGTACCTGGAAGCAATGATGGCAACTGTGATAAGAGTTTTGCTTGCTGTGTTTCCGAAACATATTCAGCTCTTCCGAATATTTCAGATAGGAGAATTTGTTCGTCTTTCGGAGTGTCCCAAATGTGCAAGCGATTAGAAAGAGAGTCTTTGCCCTTTGTAAGATCTCTAGTGTCATCTTCCCTGATAACAAGATTGATAAAACATTTATCCATGGGGAGTGACGACCCATTAAGTCTCACGATATTGAGCTGGTCACTTTCAATATACTTCCGGAGTATACGCTGATCGGCCTGGAATAAACGAGCCTTTTGACATTTCTTCCAAGCCCTGTTAAGGAGCAACGCCTCGGATGCTTGAGAATTAGCTCTGGAAATTTGATACGTCGTCGTTTTATATACGCTCCGGCTAGTAGCAAGCTTGGACCTCAGCCACCGTCCTTGGCTTTGGCTTTGACGCAATTCATTTGCATGCGGAATCTGGCGAACCCATTCTCGCACACGGTGGTGTTTCGTTAATCGGCCTTGTTGGATCAGGAATTCTTCCAGAACTTCGATCACTGCGTCATCAGGCGACGAAACCCCACCACCCTCAAGCGCCTGCTCTCTCTGCGCGCAGAGCCCGCACAGAAAATCCTTGTCTTGGCGGCTGGGGAACTCGGAGCTCTGCAGCAACGCCATAAGAGTTTGGACGCACTTTCCCCGGATAAGTATGTCGGTGTAGCGAAGACCGAAATACCATGGCTTTGGCCCCTGAATCATTCTGCCCGCTTCACGCACTGTCTTTGCATTCGACATGACGGGCATCATTGCTTCGAGGAGTTCCACGATAGACTTTGCCAACCCCGGAATTTGATCCAGGTCCTTTAAGCCATCTACGAGCTGCCCGGGATCCATTGTGCTGACAGCGCCCGCAAATTTCGCCGCGGCGCCGACAGTCTTGGATGTTCTTTCCCCCACTTTCATCCACCAGCTCACGTCGCTTGGGATTCCGTGAAGGGCCTGATACGCATAACTAGCGGCCTGCGAGAGCCGGAGTTCTGAGCTCTTGGAGACGCCGTCGAGGAGCCTTGCCAATGGTTCCACTAGGCTCTTGTCGCTGATACCGCTAATCTTGGCGTCGTTCATTGCGTCCAAGACGGTAGATAGGGCGCGTATTAGTTGGTACTGCTGCCTGTCATTGGTTGTGTTGATGGCGTTTTGGAGGTGTTTTGTGAGAGGAACTATGGCGCTGGCGACAAGGCTTTTGTTGAGAGGGTGAGGCGACCGAAGCGCAGAGCTGAACTCGGCCAGAAGACGAGGATCATGATGCCTGCCATCGGCTGCGCCTTCGCTTATCAAGTTGATGAAAGCCATAACGACTTCATCGTAAGTTTCCAGCCTCCCGGACCGAGACAAGAGCCGTGCTTCGGAACAGTACGCAGGGTTGCGCTCATGAGCGAAGCAATCAGTCATGCTGGTTATCCAGGCATCCAAGGCATCGCTCTCTTGTTGTACTCGAGACACGATATGGCGTTTACGCTCGTCGTCATCAGAAGAGGCTGAAGTCAGGACTTTCAATTCTTGTTGTACTTGGCCCCGGCGTTGGATCAATCCGGCGGTTGACTTGGGCCTCGACCAGCCCAATGTGGTTGTCATCATGGCGACCGTACTGACCATTTCAGGATGGGACAGACGCTCAGAGCAGCGATCATCTACGCGACAGCTCGGGGCTTCTCTTGTGATTGCTTACTCTCACATCGAGGATGCAAATGTGCAGCTTTCATTCAGCCTGGTTTCTCCATTTCCTTAGCCACCCCCTCACCGCACTCGCTCCCTGCGACTTGGCTAGCTGTACAGCACCGGCCCGAAATTCAGCCTTGGGCAGCCAAACGTGCTACGCATATGTTAAGATCAGTCAACACAATAGGCGTCACCAAGATGACCACCGCTTTTTCACCAAGCCTAGCAGGAAATTTAGGCAGGCCTTTGAGTAGCGAGTGAGTTTATATATGTCCAAAATAGACGGTGGGTATAACAGTCTACTTTAAATTTGATACATTAGGAATATGGCCTAAGGTTAACCCTATATCGGGTATAAGCGCTGGAACGGACATATATACATATATATAGATATAGACTTGATTAATGGGAAATTCGCTCATAACCTAATTTGCTTGACATAACTCTTCTATACTACGGGGCACGTACAAAGTTAGACCGTCATCCGCGAGGCGACGGGAAGAATGCATTGATACAATCGTCAATACTTACAATTATGCACACAAGGTAGTCGCCCACTGTGATCGAGATTTCACTCAAGAGGTTATTCCGAAGCCCATAACCTCCAGGCGCTATGTCAATCTCAGATAGGCTGCCAGAGCTCGCAGAAATGTGTCAACGCGGTCTTGCCACCACGCTTGTCGCGTCTTGGGCAAGACTTGGGCCATGCGGCTGCGCACCTCGCTCTGGGTCCAAGTGGCGATTGCTCTTGAAGCAGACCCCTTCATTTTCTTGTCGACAAAGTCCTCCATCGCCAGTCTCTCCTCTTGGCTAAGCATTACGACACGTGTCTCCCAGAACTTTTGTTCCGCTATCCTTTGGTGCCGCCGTTCACCATCCTCGTTGATGTTCACATTGTCATGCCGCGCTCTCTGCCCAAAGAAACGTTCATCCAGGTAGCCCCAATACACGGCGTCGAACGCCCAGCTCTTTCGTGCCGCGTAGCTCAGCCAGAAGCGGCCATTCTCCCAACTTTCCCATATGTAGGCGGACAGCCTGTACGGCACCGTCGAGCCCGCATCTGTATTCGTTGCTTCTGCCCGCTCCATAGCCCGGATCCACGTCTCGAGCCGCCTTTCGTATTGTCTCGCCCAGTCCTGCATACCTTTCACCCACATCTCCGGCATCTCGAGCAGCAGCCACCAGGGCGGATCGAGGATGAATTGCGTCGGCGCCGCGTATGTAAACTCCCAGTCGATCATGGCCGCAATGTCCTGAGAATTGTCGATCAGGAAGCTGACGGGCCGCAGATCGTCGCACCAGAGGCGGAAAGAATTGTTTGGCGGCGCTTTGCATGACGCCGCACCGCGGCTACTTTGAGCCGACCATTTGTCTTCCGCAAATCCAAAGACAGCTTTCCCTGCTGCGCCAACTTGTAAAATAAAAGTCGGCTGACGTATTTGTCCCGACAGTCGTCTGCGGACGAGACCAGATCGTTTTGCTGAAATACCAGCTGTGCAAAGTGCATCTCGGCCAAGGCTGTGTACCACGCATCTGCGGACTTGTAGATCCTACCTGGTAGCGGTAGGGCATCAGTTGGAATGCCGCCCAGCTGAAGCATATTACTCATGTTCTGCGTAACGGGCCGCCCCAGGACCGTGACCTTCCCATCACGCTCTCCGAGCGACCCTATCCGATTGAAGTCAGCCTGCCACAGCTGTATGAGGCAGCGAGCCATGCTGAAATAAGCCTGTTCGAGTTTTGCCTCATCAATGTGTTCATCAAGTACAGGGATGTCGTTCTCATCCTGTCTCGGAGCTGCCAAGACATCCACCATGTCTCCTGAGTTGTCGATGTAATTCATCATAATGAGAGGCCCGACTTCAGGATAGACTCCGTTCTTGTGCATTTTCGGGATTGGCAGTCGAGTCATTCTCTCCAAGAACAGCGCCGTTGCTGCCTCCTGGAGCGTAATCTCCTCTGGGAACTGAGAGAGGTTGGGACACGGCACCCTCACCAACACATAGGGCCGACGGCCCTCGACCTGTACTCTGTAAATCACATGGTAACCCCCAAGTCTCAATGGCCTCACCAGCGTAGTCGCTTTGCCAAAGTGTTCAGAAACAGCCGCCACGATGCGGTCGCAAACCGAGCGGTGCGTAAGGCGCTTCACCGATTCCTCCGCGGCGGTGTCGTTCAGGTCCCATATCTCATTGTCATAATCCTGACGTTCTGAGGGCATCTTTCAAACACCGCGCAAACCATTTCGATGGACGCAGGCGGCGTTGACGGCTACCTCCCTCACCAGCGGAAAGGGGGCACACTGTTGTCATGAAATTGGTGGAAGATAGTTTTCCCGAGCCAGCCTCGAGACAATGTCGCGCACAATTCAGGCAGACAACCGAGTAGGACTATGCCACCCGCTCTCACTGCTTGGATTGCCAGCGATGGCAGCGTGATCGTGATATTCAGGCAGCCGCCCGCCCGTATGTCCGGCGTGAGGGGTTGGGTCGCATAGGCGGCCACCAGGCGTCAGGATGACCAGATACTTGAGTGACACTCAATGTCCACACGCACACAGCAGTAACAATTATCGAAATTTAGACGAGGAGTCTTGATTGCAACCTAGTAGAATAGCCAGTCTCGGTAACGTCTCATACGCCCAAGAAAAAAAGAGGCCCTTAGCTTCAGTAAGTTGCAGTCGCAAAGTCTATATCTTCTAGTCGGATGGCGCAACTCATCTTTGTCGTTGTCAGCTATCATTTTCTCAAACGCGCGCCTCGTCATGGCTGGGAAGAGAGGAAGCGACAATAGCCTCGAGCGCGAGCTTGACTACGAGGACATCACTTACTACACAGGCCAGCGCAGCGTAGAACGCCGGCGTGAAAATGCGGCCAGGGCGGCGGAGAAGAGAGAGGAGGACAGACAGGTGCAGGCGAAGCAGATGATGCTTGACGCCGGCAAAGCCGCGAAAGGCGGCAGAAGAACGCCGCATCCAAGCAGCAGAGCAGTCAAGCCGGGCCTAGCCAGGCAAAATCAAATCAGGAGACAACCAGTCAGGCAGCGCCTAGTCAGACTGATGCCGCAAAGACTACGAAGGAATTAAGACAGACGAAGCACAATTCACTTACGTAGCCAGCATCGATTTCAGTTCCTCTCACAAGATCATGCGATACCGATGGCCAGTGTTACAATTGAAGATGCTTCATTGAGTCACCTTCGGTACAATCATCTCGATGGACCATGAGAGACACATCTCCACACATTTGAAAGCTCTGAAAAAATAGTAATACAGACAATGTTGATCTGCCATGGCCGTTGTTTTGTACATATGTCTTACCCTCCTACCCTCTCACCCCCGCAATGTCCGACTCCAGCTCCGTCGCCTTACTCAACGCCGCCGCCAGACTCGCCTCAATCTCTCCCATACTGTCCTTACCAGCACCCTCATTCGCTCTCTTCGCGGCAGCACCACCAGCCGCCTCACCCATCAGTTCGAGCAGCTCCTCCTCGCTGCCCGCCACGCCGCTCTTCACGGCACCCTCGCCGCCGTGTCCCAGGATCGCCAGCTCCTCATCGGTGAAGCCCACGAGGTTCGCCTGGATGCGGCCCATGACCTCCTTGCGCTGCGCCAGCGCCGCGGTGATGTCCTTGGAGATTTGCTTCTGCAGCATCGGGTGCGTATTCCACGTCACGTTGCCGTTATCGGCCTCGGCCAGGCGGCGCTCCTGTCCTCGCTGTCCCGCACGTCCCAAGACGCCGCATATCACGGCTGCCGAGCGCAAGCTGCAAGAAAGAATCCGTCAGCATATCCAATATCGACTCTCTCCAGCTTATTTCTATGCCTGTGCGTAGTCTTACCTGTCATCGTTGGCGGGGATCGTGTACGTCACCCACGTAGGATCCGCATTCGTATCGATCACGCCAATCGTCGGCACGCTCGCCAGGCCGCACTCGTAGAGCATGGTGTAGTTCTCCAGCGGATTCAGGCACACCACCAGGTCCGGCACCAGCGGGCGCGCCGCGTTGCAGAAGGCGTCGAAGCCGCCCAGCTCCCTGTCGCGGCCGTCGACGACCTTGACGCCCTTGTTGCGCAGGATCACGTCGCGGTTGGTGATGCTCCCGGGAATCCACTTCGTGTACAGGTGGCACGCCCCCGCGAGCTCGGCCGCGCGCGCCACAATATCCATCTGGCCCGGCCGCGTCCCCGCAAAGAGCACCAGCCCGCCGCGGTACGCCACGTCCTCGATGACGCGCGCCGCGCGCCGGAGGTGTGCTGCCGTGGCCTCGAGCGAGATGACGTGGATGCCGTGGCGCGCGCCATAGATGTACCGAGCGTTGGCCGGGTTCCACAGCGCCGTATTGTGGCCCATGTGCGTCTGCGAGGCCATGAGCAGCTCGAGTGTCACGTCCTCGGGCGCCGGCGGCCGCGCGATCAGCTCGCGCGGCACGTACCGCCGCTCCACCTGCGTGCCCACCGTGCGCGTCGCCCGCTGTACCCTCTCAAAGGCGGCGAACTGCTCCTTGGGTGTCAGATCCTTGCCGCCGGCGCCGCCGATGGCGTGGGCTGTCGTCCAGGACGGCCCGTGGTGCTCGCGGCCCGTGTCGGTGCTTAGGCTGATGGACGTATTATCGCGCCGCTGCTTCTTCTTGGACGCGGAGAAGATCTTGGGCGGCGAGGTGGCACCCGGCTGGGCCTGAACGTCCGGCCAGGAGGCTTGTGGCGTGAGGATTGGTGTTGGGCTCGTCGGATTGGTGCCGAGGTGCCGGCGCAGGCTCGAGGGCGCGATAGGGGCGGCGAATTGGCGGCGACCTGTCGAGGCTGTCAGAGTCGTTGTCGCTCCGCTACATGCAGTTCTATTCAACTCAACGACTCACCATGCCGTACAGCAGCGTTACGTATTATCATTTCGACTGATGAGGGCCAAGGTGATCTCCTAATTGCGCTGTGTGGTCACCAGCTAGATTTTCGAGCAGTTGGCCGAATGGTCAAAATACCGGACCCAGAATTTTCCGCCCCGCTATATAGTACAACCAGACTCACAACAATGAGTGCAAGAATCATCCATCTCAATTGAATTCAGTTCAGTCATAATATATATATTTCTTGCAATTGAAAGAAACAAGGCTCATTCATATTACATAGTAAAGTAATCTACCGCGACAAAACAACAATTTGCAATGTTCAGCAATAATGCTGCTCCTAGACATGTACGAACAAACTCAACGACTGGTGGCTCTGGCAATGGTAAAGACACCAACAATCACAACGGCAAGCGTAACAATAGCACCCGGGAGGAGGAGATCATTGGGCACACCTGCAATAAGCTGCTCTTGGGCCGGAGTCTGGTTGTTGCGACCACGACGCGTCCTACGCACGGGCGAGTGCTCCTCCTCGTCCTCCTCATCCTCATCCTCGTCATCATTGTAAGCCCGACGTCTTTCGCGGACGACAGGAGCAGTCAGTGTCGGGGGAGTGGGAATAACTGGGGTCTCAATGGTAGGAATAGGGGCAACGGGGGGCTTCTCGGGATCGTGAACGAAAAGCTCAACCTTGTCGCGGCGGCCCTGTCTTGCGAGCACAATAGCCTCCATCAAGTCATTATCTGTGGTGATGGAGACGGTGTCACCCTCGTCGTCCATGTAGCTCAGCGCGAACCCAGCACCGCTGAGCTTCCCGTTCTCAGCCGTCGGCACACCACCAATGGCGTCCACCTCATTTCCGAGCTTAGACGCGACGGCAGCAACAAAGGCCTCGATGCCTTGCGAGGCCACGATCTGCAACCGGTGCACGCGGTTAGAGGGCGCCTTGAACTTGAACGCAAAGGGCAAATCAGCCGGCAGAGTCTCGGGGTCATGGTGTGATCCCACATGGGATGCCGAGTCTCCAGGGGCAACGCTGTCGCCGAGGCGGTCACGAGCTGCATCAGCCGGAACGATACGGGAACCGAGGTTTGTGTGGTGCTGACTGCCGTCGCCAGAGACCATGGATTCCGTCTCGTTGTCAATGGACAGCCAGAACTTGTTCCAGGCAGGGCCCTCGCCGTCTCCGGTGGACATGGAGTTGATTTGCTCGAGCGTGGCATACGTCAGCTTGAGAACATCCACCATGCCAACGATTTCGCCGCCGTCGTTCATGACAGGCAGGTTCAGGTAGTGACCGTCGTGCATTTTGCGAAGAGCAGCCTGGATTGTCATGTCCATTGGCGCAAAGTCTGGATGGGGTGTCATGACTCTGACGACGCTGCAATTGCCTGGGTCGAGGCCAGGAGCGATGACGCGCAGTACAACGTCCTTGCTCGTGAAGATGCCGGTGATGGCACCCTGGTCCTGGACGAGGACGGCAGTGGTGTGATTCTCTTTCATGAGCGCCGCGGCCTCCTTGACAGATGTTCTTACGCTGACAGTCGTGGGAGGGATGCCGTTGAGTACGGTCTCGAGCGTAGGTCCAGACATCTTGCTGCGCAGAGCCTCGACGTATTGAATAATCTGCTGGGGCTGATTAGTCCCCAGTTCAGAATGAACACCCTCGAGGGCGTCGTATAGCTTTCTCGACGACGAGTAGGCACGCTCGAGCTTCTCCATGGCGTCGTAAAAGCACTTTGTGATGTCGAGAACGCCGGAAATATCCTGGTTCTCGTCCATTACAGGCAAGTGACGGAAGCCCTTGCGGACCATGAGATCGAGGGCATCGGTGGCACTAGTGTCGGTTCGAGCGCAGAGGGGGTTCTTGGTCATGATCTCGGCAATTGTGACGTTGCTGGGTTTCTGGCCGGCTCCGACGACGCGAAAAGCCAGATCCTTGGCGGTGAAGATGCCAGCAATTCGATCGTCATCATCGGTGACGAGAACGCAGTCCTCACGTTTAGCAGCCATGAGCTGAGCGGCTTCGGATACGGTCGTGCCAGGCTTTATCTGGAGGGCCTGGCTCGGCTTGAGAGCGAGAACGGTGCCCGGTGGAGCTTTGCGTGTGTGTCGAGCACGATTCGTCAGATGCTTCTTTTTGGAGAGGTCATTTTCGAGCTTCCGGCGAATAGCCTATCGATGCGTTCACAAGTCAGCATATTGCGCGCAGATTACGATCGAGGACAGTTTATAGACGGCTTGACACCCGACAGAGTCACGGTGCCACCTGAGAAGGCAAGCACAATCTAACACAACTAGGCAGTTTGTGACTACGCACCTCATCGCGCTTGGACTGCTTCTGACGACTGGCGCTGACAGTCGAGCCTGCATCTGAAGGCTGCGTCTCGATGGCCGGTCGTGGAATATTAGACGCAGCAGGGCTGCTAGCAAAGGGTATATTGCCCCGGCCCTGGTTACGGGAAGGCGTCCCTCTCATGGTACCCGACATGGTGGGCAAAGGAGCAGAGCTGGGCTTGGAGGCGAAATGTTGTAACAAGCCAAGGGGGGCACACGCCGGGGGTGCGGGACAGCGACTCGGTCGCGGAAACGGGTAAAAGGACAGATGGGCGACCTATGGGCTGTTGCTTGCTGTTCCCCTTGTGCTATCCCTTTTTTCTTTTCTTTTTTTTTTTTTCTTTGCTTTTCTTGTCAGTCAGATCAAAGACAGAGTTTCAGAGTCGTCAGTCGTCGAGATGAGCCGAGCAAAGGGTGCAAGGACGGAAAGGTCCAGACGAGGGCGGTGGGCCGAGGAGTGGGCAGAATTGGAGACGAGAGGTCGGGACGGTGAGGAAAATAATCTGGTGCCTGTGCACTAACTAGACGCTGTAGGTCCGCATTCCAGCCGTTCATAAGTCACCTCCGATAGTTTTGGCGCGGAGGTGAGTGCTTCTCACTAACACTAGAGACCCAGTACCGGCGTCGAAAAAGAGCGTTGGCGTCGGGGTTTTAGCAGGTACAACCCCAATAGTCGCTATCGATAGTGAGACATGTGCTGTATTTACGGCGCGGTCAGGGTCATAATTGCCCCGACAACCGTGCCCGTGGTTCGTCTCCTTTTCGGAATAAAGTAAACAAAAGCTCCGAGGGTCCACGCCTTGCTTGTCTCGAGAGACGGGTGTCAACACCAAGTAGAGGACAGATGATGGTGATGGCAGTTGGCTGGATTGTTTTCTGTCACTCGATAAAACTGCCGTTCGCGGACAACATTTGTGAATCAAGAGCTGTCCAATGCGGCCATTGTGTGGATACAATGCTGCCTGAGCTACGATCAGCTCACAGTCAAGTTTCATAAGGGCTGCGTGGTGGCGCTGTAGTGATACAACACCACTCTGGGTCTGATTCATATCTGTCAAAATTGCAAACAAGCCAATCAATTGCGTCTGCTATCTGTGACACACGCAAATTAAATTGTCTTGATAGAGTCCTGGTTAGCAGGCAATACGCCAACACGGATCACAACTCATAGACTACCCTATAGTCTACACTTAGCCTTGACCTTGACCTTCTTAACCAACCCTGTCGATAATAGGCAGGCCGATTTCGTAATTTTACTGTAATCATAGATTCACTACTCAATTGTGATATCTTGAGCGTTGGCCTTGTCGTCAGATGCATGATGCGTGAGTCACTAGTCTATTCGTCATGACATAGATGGTAGCACGGCGACAGGCAGTTATGACCTATACGCAGCGCTGCAGCCACGTAGAGTCTAACCATGAAATGATGAAGCTCTCAGTGAAAACAGAACCAGAACAAGCCAAGATTAATTAAGCATGAAACTGCTGGTCAACTTCCGGCAGACGGATATCTGTCAACCGGCATTAACAGAGCTCTGGTCATGACGCATAGGCGCCGCGTTATACCTGTAGCAAGAGGCTCATCGCCTGATGGCTAGCTAAGCCATGTGGAGAGGTGCTACTTTAACCTCTTTGCTAGAGCGCGGTGACTGGTTGTAATTTATAGCACGGAAGCCGCTCCCATCTACAAAGACGTATGATAGTGGCATCATCTGTGGTCAAAGACTCAATCAGAGAGCGTTTGCAATTCAGAATGCTACTTTGTTCTAATTTTTCGTGTTTGAAAAGTGTAATAAAGGCGAAAATTGGCGACTTTCACGCAATAGATGAGCTGGCTCGTGCCCTGGGCAAATCATCGCCACAGTCGCATGTAGCCCCTTTCACAGCCCGCTTCGCACGAGCGGCGACCGGAACAGGATAAGACTGGATAGCAGCAGCACATGTGAATCAAACTTTGACAATGATTCTGGATTCACGCCGGCCGCCCTCCCTCCTCGGCGCTGGGGTTGCCGTGCGGGATACGGGGGTTGGTGGTGAGACGAAGGGCGACTTACATCATGGGCCAGCGCCGTTGCCGTGGTGACAATGTCAATAAGATGCCACAGGCCGCCAAACTCTCGCTTCCCTCTTCCCGTGCTCGGCGGCAAACCGAGATCTTTCTCTGCTGCATGTCCTATATCCACCCATAGACCTCTCCGTCATTTTTTTTCCCTCTTGCATATCCTGGATCTCTTTTTTCATTTTTGATTTGTATTAAAAAAAAGAAAAAGAAGACCTTGTATATCAGAGTTGCAACACCAAGCTCTTTGACAAAAACCTGCTTATATCTTGGCCTGGACAGGGCAGCTTTTTAACTAATAGTTTCTTGCAAGTCGACCTTGACTGAGCAGGAAGAAAAAACAACCCTTTAGCCCGGCGCTCTGTGCTTGCGCTGCGTGAGGTGAGTCTGGCGCTTCTCCCTCTGCACATTGATCGCGAATGCTGACGGTTGGAAATCCAAGTTTCGGACCTACAGGTTCCCATCATCGACAATTGTTACCCAACCGACGACAAATTTCCCCTTCCGGACTCCTCTTGCGACCCTTTTGACAATGCTGTCCAATCCGACGACAAGCCTCCACTCCAGGCAGAAGCAACATCGCCGCCAAAACTCGACACCTTCTGCCTACGACGGAGTGAGGCCCCAACACCTGCCTCACAACAACAACAACAGTCACATCAGCCGGCGACAGGCCGCGGCTCACCGTCGCGGTCTCAGCCTGGACACCCGACAGTTCCAACAGATGACTGCGCCGACCTCCCGGCAGGACCACATGGTAAGTATGAGCACTAACAACACAGGATTAGCCAACAACTTGCAGCATCGCAAACTGCAAGAAGCGCAGCAGCAACGCACACAAGCACGCCCGGGCACGCATCACCAACTACAGAAGCAGCAGCAGCAGCAGCAGCAGCAACAACAACAACAACCCTTACAAAACACACCATATCTCGCCGTAAGGCAACATGATGAGAGCTTCATGCTTTCTCCCCACCAGACTCCCCACAGCCAAAGATTCGACACATCATACATCGAGACCAGTGGGATTCCCATGGGCTCCCATGAGGATCACCAGCTCAACATGATGATGCAGAGAAACCAGGGGAGCTATGGAAACAACCTATCGAGCGCCAAGGACATTGACTTCTTTGCCGTTGACGACGCGCAGTCCATGACCTCGTTCGCCAGCATGCCGGAGAGCCCGAACCAGGCCTGGATGACTGATGATAGAAATGCCACAATTCGCCGCCATAGACGGCTAAACGGCAATGGTTCCATGGGCCGGACTCCCGCCTTTCACAATGTCAACGGCCGGGAAATCCAGGCGCCTTCCACGCCCCCCAGTGAGAACCAGAATGGTATGTCAATACTTGTGTACTCTGATATCAAGTACAAGTATGTTCATAAGACTGACCACGACTAGTATACGCCCCCCCTACACCGACAGACACGCCTCATGATCGGGCAGCCAAGCAAGAATCTCGTCCAGCCAGGTTCCAGGAGGACTACGACGACTGTATGGAGGAGACGCTCAAGCCGACAAGAACTCGTGGCGTCGCGCCTCAGATTCAGGACATCTTCCAGGAGATGCGACAACAGGCCCCGATGACAAGTGCCGGACCAAGTCCCCCACAAACAGCACCCCTTCCCAACGCAAAGACCTTTGACGCTGTCATGATGCGGACGCCAGACTTCCTGAGCATGAATGGTTTCAAGCATGAGATTATGAAGATGGACACACGTTTCGGTGTTCTACCTCAAGACGCTGACTTTCTTTCTGCCGAGGACCTCTCCCACCACTCCACCCCCGAGCTCGAGCACCTGAGCCGCCTTGTGGCGGGATCCGAAGGCGAGTGCGACTTCCAGACACTGGAGGAAAACATTGCGGCGCAGCACCAAAGGCGGTCCGCGCACCGACGGACGGAGTCGGTGGCCAGCGCCGCCAGCGCCGCCAGCATCGCCAGCATCAACATCGAGGAGACCAAGACGGAGACGGGGGTCACGACGGAGGAGATTGCACAGTTCATCCGGGGCCCGGACACGCAGGACGGCAAGTGGGTGTGCCTGTTTGAGGAGTGCGGCAAGGAGTTTGGCCGCAAGGAGAACATCAAGTCGCACGTGCAGACGCACCTCAACGACCGGCAGTACCAGTGCCCAACGTGCCTCAAGTGCTTCGTCCGGCAGCACGACCTGAAGCGCCACGCCAAGATTCACACCGGCATCAAGCCGTACCCGTGCGAGTGCGGCAACAGCTTCGCGCGCCACGATGCGCTCACCAGGCACCGCCAGCGCGGCATGTGCATCGGCGCGTTTGACGGCGTGGTGAGGAAGGTAGTGAAGCGCGGACGGCCTCCGAAGAAGACCGGCGGCGGCGGCGGCGGACGGCCAGACATGGAGACGCGCCTGGAGAAGGCGACCAAGACGAGGGAGGAGGGAGCGCGCAGAAGGCGGAAGAACAACATGTCGGTGAGCAGCTCCGTGTCGTCCCTTTCGGACTTTTCGGACAGCTCGGTCAGTAGCTCGCCGAACTCGGACCTCTATCAGCAGGGTATCTACGAGGATGAGGAGGACATTGACATGATGATACGGATGATCCCTGTCGAGTCGTCGATGCACGGCATGGCTCCCTTGTCGTCGGCCCCCATGCCAACGATTGTCGGCCGACGGGCTCTGGCTCCTACGATGACGTCGCCGGCATCGCTCGACGGGCAGCAATCATTTATCTCTCCCGAGTCTATCATGGACAGCGGCGCTCTCTACGGTCGCGGCAACGCTGGTATGTCGGCCGGCATGGCATCCTCTCCGGCGACGAGCATCACCCACAGTAGTCCCTTTAGCACGCCTCTATCTCTCGCGCAGTCGCCTGCGCCGATGTCTTCTGCCACGTTCTTCTCAACAGGCGGCACAGGCGGCGACGATATAACGACCGTGATGGGTCTCGGCATGAACGGCCAGGCGGAAGAGCAAGTACAGCAGCAAGAGGAGGAGCAACAGGTAATGCCACGGCGGCAGCAGCAAGAAGAAGGGGAAGAAGCGGCGGCTCAGGACATGATGCTGCAGTTTATAAATGATGCCGGATTCGCCTCGTCGGAGCGAGACCCGCCGAGCATGCTCATGATGGATAAGTTTGACGAAGAGTTCAATATGTTTACGAATGACGATGAACTCTTTTTCGGCAGTTCATTATGAGACATGGCTGATGTATCATTTTGTTTCTGGAACTGTATGACTATCATGGACAGTCGTGTCCTTTTTACTTCTTCTTCTTCTTATTGATTTATTACCTTTTTTGTATGTGGTATAGAGGATTTACGTGGAGTAGATGACATGGGAACCGAGACTGTTTCTTTTTCATTAATGCCGGGGATTTTTTGGGGGTTGCTCTGGAGGCGTTATGTAAATTGTTTTTGGTCTTGGTTTATATAAAAAAAGTGCTGTACTTGCTCGGGCGAGGAAGATGGGTGGTGGGTGTTGAGGATCTAATTAGCACACCATGACTTTTGATGTACGAAGTTGGTCATTTAATAAACGGAGTTGATAAGAGACTTTTGCGTAGATGTGCATAAGTTTGCAGGACGTCTGAGGCGACACGAAGTGAGTGACGTGATCGTGGGAGTTTATCGTGCGGCGTCATGCGCGAGGGGGATAGATTTAGCGTGTATAAATGTCAGAGGGTTATATTGGTCTACTGATGAAAGCGATGTAGATAGTTCGAGATGCTAAGATAATAGTCACGCGTCGTATGATTGTCTCGGGAAAAGGCTGTTCAAGAGCTTATGTAAATAAGGTGCCGTACTAGCAAGGCAGACATGTGTACATAGGTATCTCATGCGAGCTTGGCCGAGCGAATGAACATGTCCGTTGGAGTTGTACCAACGACGCAATCACGGTCAACGATACGCGGGAGGAGAGCGACGTCACGAGCGATGCGGCGGGTGATGTGTTGCATACTCTTTCGGCGAAGACGTGCCATGAAGTGCGCGACGGACTAGATACCTCGCATATGCTATGCATGTATGCTTCGGCAAATTGCGGGCGGCCGGGGTGTATGTTTTGAAACATTACTGACTATATGTACATATACCAGATATCAGTCTCAATGGAGTTAATTGAGCGTCGTGGTATTGTAATAAGTAGGAAGAGAAAAAAGAAGAAGGAGGTTTAGGGCTTGATAATGTGGAAGAGTGCAGACTAATAAATATTTAGGCCATGCTTCTTCAATAAGCTTTTTGTATCAGATCACTCTCGGGCCTGATCCTGCTACTTACGTATCATAGACACGGTAAGTTATTCCAGCGGGATCACGACTTACGAGTGCGACATCACTATAACTGAGACTTCTATATCTTGTGCATCAAAGTACCATGGTGTCGACGGCAGATCTTACATCGGCGGCTTGCAGGTACGTTGCGAGATACTTCTTCGTTCAAGATACATGCCTCACGCGGGGCTGCAGGTTCATTACTCCGAGGTGAACAATCCACCGAGCAATGCGCTTGTAGAGCTCAACTTCAACACTTGCGATGTGAATCAGGGCTCTTGAGGAAAGCAGGTCTTCTGGCCCTGTCAAGTCCCGCAGCTTTTTTGATCCCAGAGTCTTCGCTTCCACCGGCACCACCTCACCATCATTGACATGACACTCTGTCCATCGCAGAGGCTGGCCCGCGCACGCATCGTAGATATGTCGGGCTGACCACAGAGTACACTCGCAACGCCACAGAGGCATGCACCTGCATCTCGGCGTACACCGACAACGAGGCGCTGTCCCGACTACAAGGAGGTCGCCGAGGGCATTGAGGGCCAGCACCGCTACCTGCTGGCGCAGAAGGACGAGAACAACCGGCTCAAGGTCGAGCAGGTGGCACTGCATCGCAAGACGGAGAGCCAGGGAGGCATGGACAAGGATGACCTGGCGATGCTGCGGTATCGTAGGTATTGCTACGACTACTAGACGAGCGTCAATCCGGCATGAGGAGGTGACTACCTGTTTGTCATGTCGAAGCAGGCAGCTGCTTTCTAGTCGGGGCCGGGTAGCTCAGTGTCCGTGAAATCGCGCGTAAATTGAAGCAGTGCTGTACATATGCCGCGGTGCTTGGAGGGAAGAGCTCATAGTTATGTAGGATAATGTGATTTTTTTGGTGTAGAGCAACATGCAATAGTGCCATCATCTAGCACGAGGAGTCAATGACATCATGCAACGACAGCCTCGCTGGCCTGTGCGCGCGGCTGCTCCCCTCGATCCCGATGAAACCCCACCACGGCTCTGAGCTTCATTGACCTGCTCCTCCTCACCAGCTCTATCTTCACTTCTCCCTTGCTATATCCGGTTCCCTCGGAGATCTCATACAGTAAATACAGTAAGCACAGCCCTGCAGCCCTCCCCATGATCCAGGCCGTGCAACGCAACAGCCTTGGCTACCCCTCTGTATGCATGCACTGACTTCTAATACCACCAGACCAAAGCGCCCCCCCCCTGGCCGTAACCATGTCTGCCATGCCCGCCACCTCCGGCCATTCTGCGGCCTGCTGCAACCTGCCGCCCATTGTCACCAAGGGCTACCAGGCCAAGGGCCAGTATCAGGACGTCGGCGGCTACAAGACATGTGCGTTTGCCGCAGGAAGAGCTGCTGAGACGTACAAAGCTCGAGACGATTGCTAACAAATACGAACATGTTGATTAGACGTCACTGGCCCGGCTGATGCGACAAAGGCGATTGTCATCGTCTACGACATCTTTGGCTACTTTGAGCAGACCCTTCAGGGCGCCGACATCCTCGCCCACAGCGGCGCGCAGAAATACAAGGTCTACATTCCGGATTTCTTCAAGGGCGAGCCCTGCCCCATCGAGTGGTTAGCTCTCTCTACCCCCGTCGCTCGACTAATTGGTACGGGACGATTACTGGATCAGAGTATACTGATGCACGCAGGTACCCTCCCGACAACGAGGACAAGCAAAAGAAGCTGGGCGGCTTCTTCGAGAAGAACCCCCCGACCAGCGCCTCCGGCGCCCTACCGGGCTACGTCCAGGCCATCAAGACGCAGACGCCTTCCATCACCAGCAGCGGCGTCGTCGGCGTAAGCAGCCCTTGAACCTTCGCATGATGCCGACCACCCCTAACACCTTGCTTTGCAGTTCTGCTGGGGCGGAAAGGCCGCCGCCCTGGCCGCCAAGGAGTCCAGCAACCCATTTGCCGTCGCCGCCTCGGTGCACCCCGCCAGCGTCGACGCCAGCGACGCCTCGGGCATCAAGGTGCCCTTCATCATGCTCGCGTCGGGCGATGAGCCCGCCGACGAGGTCAAGAAGTTTGAGAGCGCCCTTACCGTCACCAAGCACGTGGAGATCTTTGGCGACCAAATCCACGGCTGGATGGCGGCGCGCGCAAAGCTCGCAGACGACCGGGTCAAGGCCGAGTATGAGCGCGGATACAAGACGCTGCTCGAGTTTTTCGGCAAGCACTTGTAAACGAAGATATGTAGGGTTCTGTCATTTATATATACATCTCGTGATGGTAAAAGTAATGCCGCAATGAATACATTCACTCCATAAATCTAATCACAAATCACTCGTGCGTCATGCCCACATACTAAACCATCTCGACATTTCTATTCCAAGTTGGGATCCTGCGCCTTGAGCTCCTCCGCCTGCCTCAGCACCTCCTCCAAATCCAGCATCTCAAACTCGCCCACCCGTAGCGATCCCCCATCCCCCCGCCTCACCGCCGTCGAAATCAAATACTCATTTCCCAAGAACCACGCGATCCTCAAATCCACATCCCCCACCTCCCTCCCCCGAAACCGCACCTCCCTTCCCCTCGAGCCCTCCAAGCCCTCCTCCCCCGTCCGCGGCGGCGGCTCAAAGTCCCTCATCTCCAGCTCGCCCAGCCAGCTCGCCAGCAGCGCCTCGCCCGTCATCTTGACGTACGCCTCCCTCAGGCACCAGAGCGTGTAGAACCACGCCAGCCTCTCGTCCTCTCGTCCTCCCACGCTCTTCAGCCTCTCCACCTCCGCCGCCGCCAGGACCGAGTCGTGCACCTCCACGAACCTGGCCCACCCGCCTTCCCCCCTCAGCATCTCCAGGTCCCGCGCGCGCCGCTCGCCGGGACACGCGACGTCCACGCCGAGCTGCGGCGGCGGCGGCGCCGCGTCGTCCCCCCCCGCGACGGCGGCGAGCAGCACCACCAGGCCGGCCTGGTGGGAGACGTTGAAGCGGAGGCGCTCGGCGGCCCCTCCGGGCGGGACGAAGACGGGCTTGGTGCGGGCGTCGCGGGAGAAGGTGGCGGCGGACCAGGGAACGCCGGGGTGGCGGGAGGCGATGAGGAGCCGCTTGAGGAGGGCGGAGCCGAGGGCGAGCTTGGCGTCGCGGAGGTGGTGGTAGCGCAGGACGGAGGCGCGCTCGGAGGGGGCGAGGAGCGACATGGCGCGGGAGGCCTTTGGAATTGGTTTAGTACTTGCGGGACGATGGGGAGGAAGGGGGAGGGGGTGAGATGTTACGGTGTGGGTGAGGTCGGAGGTGGAAGAGGCCTCGGGCCAGAGGGGACGGGTGTCCAGGATCCATTGGATGGCTTGGGCCATGGTGGGCTGTGGCGGGATGCGGCGGATGTTGAAATGTCGGGTGTGAGATAGGATATGAAAAGTGAGTGAGAATAGGGAAGACTAGTTACGTGTGAGGGAGAGGATATTGAGGAAATGAGCGTGAGGAAAAGTGTCAGCTTATCATGAGAAACGGTCCGAGTATGCAAGCGGGGTACGGAGTGTAAGTAAGTAGGTACTTATGCTGCACTATTATTCCTAACTATAGAGTGATAACTTCCTTGACTATTTTTTTTTTTTCCGCTCAACCTGTGAATTTTTAACATGAATGTGAATTTATTTTATCGTCTCATCTTTGTCGAGCACTTCTGTCTGAGCTTTGCCTAGTTGTGAGGATTTATCACCATCGGCTGGCGCCAGTACCACAATACGATATGATGCTTTCCAATTCTAGTCCATACTCCCGGATATCTTACTCCTCCTTTTCCTCCTCTGCTAATTCGAGTGATATGCAAAACACTTGACGATTTTTCTCCTTGCCAGGGCCGCCATCTTTTCTTCCTCCCTCCTCCTTCTTCTTCTTCTTCTCCTCCTCCTCATCAGCCGTCTTCTTTTCGTCACACGTCTTCTCCGTCTTGGTAGTGTCTACCACTCCATTCTCCAGCTTCCCAATCGTCCTGACCGGCTTCCCATCCGCATCCAGATCCACCACAATGTCCACCTTATCCAGGCTGCCGTCCTCCGTATACGCCCAGAGACTCCTCATTTCCCCCCTCGCCAGCGCCATCGCGTACGTCGCTCCCAGCACCCCTGGCACGAGGTACAGTAGCGCCGGCTGTCCGCGCTTGAATATGAGCAGCATCGCCAGCGTCACCAGCATGCCGCCTAGATACCCTACCATGGACGCGTAAAAGTACGTCTTCCTAAAACTGCTAGCCGCCACGGAAGGCGGCACGTCCCGCGCCGGGCGCAGGTACACGCATCGGCGCGTCCAGAACCAGTCGCCCCAGTTGCCCTTGACCTCCGTGTACGGCGCCTTGACCTCGCGGTGCTTGACCTCGCTCCTCGTCACCAGAACGTCGCCGGGCGCCGAGACGTCCTTTTCCACAATCTTTAGCTCCGTCACTTCGTACTTGATCAGGCGCTTGTAGTGCAGCCACAGGTCGGCTCTCAGCGCCCAGGCGATGAACATGCCCGGGATGACAATGTCGCCGAGGCCGAGGATGCTCTGGCGATCGGCGGTCTTGAACTGCAGCTTGATCGGCACCTCCAGCGTGGTCGCCACCGTGACCATGTACGGGGTATAAAAGACCATGAAGATGTCGTAGAAGAACAGGCCCCAGAGAACAAGCGATCCGGTGAGCAGGTCCGTCGGCGAGAGCACTAGAAGCGAGCAGTAGCACATGCCGTAGCCGAGAATGTTGGAGAGGAGCGGCGAAGTAGTTGTAAAGTAAAACAGCGCAGTGGCAGCCGCGAGCGGCAGAGATATCATGGTGGCAAACTTGAGATGCTGGCTTTCCTCACCGACGCCACGTAGAAATAGCCGCAGCAGCCACTCCTGCTTGAAGACGCCTCGCACATCCCAAGCAGTCTCTTTCAGCTTTCCGACCGACGCGAGCCAGCCAATAATGCCGGGCAGCGGGCTGCTTCCGGCGGCCACCCCAGGAGTCCCTGCGACGGCATTGCCGGCGTCATCGCACTCGACGACCACGCGCCTCGTCTGATCCGCCGTGCGCAGCTTCCCGTCGAGCCCCCTCCAGTAGCTCGGAAACGCAAACGCCGCGACCAGGTCCACGCCGTGCGCGTAGAGCGTGACCAGACCGGCCACGGAGACGACCGACATGTACCAGCGCATGACCTTGCTGATGATGGCCGGGTCGTTGAGCCACCTGATGAGGTAGTACAGGCCCGTGAGCAGGGCTCCCGCCATGAGGGGGAACATCAGCGCGTCCAGCATCTCCAGCCGGGCCTGCTGCGTCCGCTGGTCCTCCTCCCGCGTCTTGCGGCGGGCCTTGGCGCACCTGGGCGGCGCGGCGGAGGGCGGCCGGCGGAGGGCCGCGTGGGCGCCGACGTAGATGATGCCCGCGGCATTAAGGACCAGCTTGGCCTCGAGGAGCAGGAAGTCAAAGTTCTGCAGCGCCGCGTGCCAGGTCTCGGCGGGGCGGCTGTGGGATGTGGAGTTGAGGCCGTCCATGATGGCGCCGCCGACGGGCTCCATGACGGACGAGTTGGAGGCCATGGCTCGGGGAAATTATGAACCGCTCTCTACAGATCTTGTCTCGGATGAAGTTTCGCTGTGTGTAGGTAGGTGGGAGAGCTGTGTTTGCGGCACAATGCCGCGTTTGAGAGGTGGTCGTTTGCTGATGACTAAGGACTTTTGTACGACAGTTGTGCCCGTCGAGGTGGCCGTGTTGAGTGAGGAGGGTGCGAAAAAGATCAGAAACTCGGCTCGAGCAACTAGAGCGGATTTATGTCTGATTTTAAGGGTTGGAAAGGCTCTCGGAAAGGGAAGTCGACTCTGGATGGGAGGTGATGGTGAACGCTGCTTTATACCCAAGTATCACGAACACGCCTAACTAGGCATTATTCTAAGTGCAATGTTTCTTTAGGATCAGCCTACGCCCTTGTCAAAAGAAAGTAAATCTATCGTCATCATATATTTAGCTACCGATGACTCTATAGTCTCGATCTTCAATGATCAACCTTGAAATACTCAGTCAATAGCATGAAACTATACATCAGCTCCGCCTTGCTACACTCAGAACAAAATCACGAGTTGCGCGCGCCCCACTCACCAAACTACATTTTCTACATCTCTCCCGCCCTCAAACCCCAGCCCTCATCCTCTCAACCGCCCAGCATGTCCCTCCCTCTTCCGATACCAGCACCACCAGCCCGCATCCGCCCTCCCCATCCGCCGTGATGACGACCGAAATCCTCCTCGAGACCACGATGGTAAGCCCCCTTTCCCCACCCTACCAACCTCATCACCTCACCAACTTACACACGCCAAAAAAACAGGGCCCCATCACCCTCGAGCTCTACACCGACCACGCCCCGCGCACATGCACCAACTTCGCCACCCTCGCCCGCCGCGGCTACTACGACGGCACCCTCTTCCACCGCGTCATCCCCAACTTCATGGTCCAGGGCGGCGACCCCACGGGCACCGGCCGCGGCGGGTCCTCCATCTACGGCGACCGCTTCGCCGACGAGATCCGCCCGGAGCTGCGCCACACCGGTGCCGGCGTCCTCAGCATGGCCAACGCCGGGCCCGACACCAATGGCTCGCAGTTCTTCCTCACCCTCGCCCCCACGCCCTGGCTCGACGGCAAGCACACCATCTTCGGACGCGTCCGGCACGGCCTCGCCACCGTCAAGCGCATGGGCATGGTGCCAACTGGCGCCGAGGACAGGCCCGTCGAGGAGGTCAAGATCGTGACGGCGAGGGTTGTGGAGGCGGGTGCCGAGGACTGAATGCTTCTTCCCTGGCGTGGAAAGCGGATGACAAGGCAGAAGCAGAAATAATAATAATAAGCTCACTCCTTGGCTTACGGCCGACATTGGTGTCTAAACGGCAAACCTACGTGTAATGTTTACAGGCGTGTAGCAGAAACCATGTACTAGTCCAACTGACTATGAATTTCTCGATGCATATAGTAGATATATATCCATGCACCCCAACAAGATAAAAACCTCCCTGTAAAATCAGATCAATGTTCAAAAAAGAATCGAACGAAAGTGAAAGCAAAGTCCGTGAGAGAGCAGTGCAACGATAGCTAAAAGTGCATGACCAATGGAGCAAGCAAATCGGTAAAAAACGCCCGAGTCTCCGATAAAACGCCACCGAGTCCGCACGTGCAGCGGATATGCTAATAATGCCTTGTAATATTTTGCGTCGTCGCCGTTTCCCAGGTTCCTGATACGTTGTTTTTGCTGAGAAGATGTGGCTAAGTTAAGAGTGGGAAAATGTGTATAAAAGAAGTTGGCAAGTTCACGAGACGAACTCTCCTAGCCATCATGACCGAGAGAGTAGTCTAGAACGCAAGCCCGGGAAAGCAGCAAAGCACAATGCTACCAAGCCTAGCCACAGGCAGGTCTAGGTGCCAGGAATGGGAGTGATGTAAAGAGTAGGTTATCGAAAAAAAAGGGGGGAGGAAATCATGTATGCAGCAGTTTCCGGCTGCAGCATTTCCGGTCGACTACATCCATGTTCTGAGCCGTTGTAATTATCCAAAGAGACGCAGTAATACAAGTGTAGGAAGAAAAAGTCATGGAACATCTTGCTCTTCATGCATGGACGCATGCATGGCCGTGGCCTTAGCAGACAACCGTGTTGCATAGAGTGCGTGTTTTGCCTTTCACGATAGAGAGTCGTCATCGTCCAGGAGGTGATGAGGCTGGGTCTGATGACTCGGATCTCATGTCAATGTCCCTGCCATTCCGTGACAGGGGTGAGCTTGTAGGTTTTTGCACCTTCTGCACCTTGAGCTTTTTCAGTGGGCTGGCATGCTTGCTTAGTACCTTCGCGGGCGCCTGGTCACGCGCAGAATCGCTGTCTTCCAACCTGTGCTCCTGCTTGAGCTGCGACGACGCGCGGGCCTTTTCGGCTTTCATATTCGGTTTCGTCTTGAGAATGACCTTCTTCGTCACCAGGGCCGGCGCCCCCGACTTGAGCTTCTTTTTTTTCGGGCTCGACTCGGCTTCATTTTCATCGCCATCATCGTCTTCGCTGGCGGCAGCGGTGGCGTCTCGCTTCCTCGGGCTCGAAGCGCGGGACCCTGGGGCGGGAGTGGCCTTCTGCGACGATGGCGGCGTGCTGTCATTCTGAGAATTGCCATTCAACTTCTGCGCCGCGGCCCGACTTGCATTTCGGCCGCTGTTGCCGATGCACGAGCCCATGTGGTTGTTGAGTCGCGTGACGAGAATGCAGCGCTTGCACTTGATGCACGTCGCCGAGGGGAAAGACAGGACATTGGCTGGTCGCTGATCCGCATTTTCGGGCTTCTCGGCGTCCTTTTTCTTTTTACCGCGTCCTGGTCCGGGAGCCACCCAAGACTGGCCGTAGATGTCGCAGCCGGGCTTGTCAATGTAGGGATATCGCTTGCAGTAGTTGATGGTGGGATCGGGCTGAGCGGCCCCTTTGCCATCAACGGGTGCCAGCAATCGAGGGAGGTGACATTTAGGACAGAGAATCTCCGTCGTCGTTTCTAACGGGTTTCCCTTGAGTGTGACCTTGCCGTCCTTGTATATGGCGCCGTCGGTCTCGACTTGTACATCGGGGTTGGGTTCTGATGATGAACCTTCTGAGGCAGCCTTCTTTTCAACTTGAATGGCAGCCGTGGTGGCCTTGGCGGTTTTCTCTTCGCGGTGGACTTTTGTGAGGATGTCGGAGATGACATTGTGTAATATATCGTCGAGTACGGAATGTGCCTGTTTGTGCGAGTGTCAGAGCCATCGCCAGATGTGTACAACGGTGCGCAGCCGCCATCTCCGCAGCAGAGTGACCTGCTGCTGTAGACGCAGGCCCATCGTCGGCAGCGCTTCCACAGCCGCTGATTGAAGCGGGCATCAATCGGCGCGCAGCTGTCGTCGGCGCTGAGCCCGGCGGCCAGCGGCGAGGCAGAAACGACCACACGAGAGCATTTCGGGCATAAAAGGGTCACCATACCAACTTGTCCATGCTGCCAGCGTTGTCGCGAGACTTGATGAGTCCAGCCCGACCGGTGTTGGCATTCATGATGGACGGCGGGGCCGATGGATGCGAGACGCAGCAAGCCCCAAACCAAGTTCCGGGATAGGCTGAGATGCGAGGCGGGCGTCGCGGCCCTCCGAGGCGGCTGGGTGTGCGGCGAGCACCTCTGCCTCTCAGCGAGCGCGGAAGAAGAGGGCAGGGCGCTGCTTGTTTGTCGAGTGCAAAGCCAGAGTGGGATTCAGGCCACAGGTGTGATGAGATTTTCCCCAAGACGGAGAAGGGGGGGGGGAGGAGGGGAGAGAGATGAACCCGGCCGAATCCCAAGACAGGATTTCGGATCTGGGCGTGAGAAAGGGAAGGGGGGGAAAATTATGATGTCGTGAAGCCAAAGATGCCAATCGGGCCAGGGGTGGGTTTATTAGGTTATGCCGTACGGTAAAGTGCCAGATGTCGTCGTTGGAAGGAAGGAAGTGTGGTGGATTCGTGCTGTACCTACAGTAGGCTAGCGCTGTATCTCATTTTTTTTTAAGGTCGGGGATCGTGCAACCCTTTCGTCACAGCGCTCTGGGTCCTCTGCAAATGAGCGGATGGCGAGCGCTGTTCGTGGGGCCGGCCTGCTAATAAAGGGGTCGATTTGCCACGGGGAACGCCAGCTTTGCGCTGACAGTCCGCCGGGCTCCCGGGGGCGCTGTTCAGTAGTAGTTAGTACTACCTAGTAGTACTAGTAGTTCTGTATGTGCCTGTAGGTACAGTCCTATTTTATTCGACCAAGCCAAGGCGGGGCGCATCAGCAACCAATACCCGATAACCTACGCTTTGCCTCTATCAAGGTACAGAGGAGGTAAGTATTACGTGCACGACTCGCTCTCTGGTTATGTTTGAAGTAATCAGCTTTTCATTTCGGCATCATCTAGAGAGTCCCAAGTGCCTATTATGCGACGAATAAATATCGAGTCGACTCATTTCATGATGAAGCCGTTACATCGATATGTGTCCGCCGTGCTTCGGACATACAGTACAGTGCGTACATGAACTACTAAAGCAGTTGTGCAGATCCAAAAAGCCACGATCCCCAGATGCGCGCCTTTGGAAGCACCCTAGAACTGCACGTGCTGATATACTTCCAATCTCGTGTCTTATCCAAGATGAATAGATCTTTAAAAAGGGCTATAATCCCATCATTGACTCATCCAAAGTCAATTCACCATGCTCGCACCACCACCCGCCCCGTCGAGGGACCGTGCGAACGTTGTTGCTGCAGCCAGGTCCGGCGGGCAATGACGTTTCGCGCCGCCACCCCCCCCCCCCAAAAAAAGGGACGGTAAAATTGTGCCCTGATCTGACCAAGAAAAGGTCCCCTTTTGTCTGAGCGTGGCTTACGTTTCAATCTGTTAAATACCTTTGACCTCGGGTCATTTCTTTCAACAACCACCAAAAAGCCATATCCAAAGGGACCCCTCTTTCGAGAGGCACTCGCTACTGGCAGTCTCTTCCCCAAGTCACAACAACCCCCCCATCTCATAGTATTTTCGCAAAACCTCAGACCTCCGCCCAGCGCCATGTCCCTCCCGACCTCGAAGCCGGGCCAGCAGCAGTCATCCATCCGGTCTTTCTTCCAACCCCCTCCCGCAGCGCCGAATTACATCTCTCCACCAAACCCGGCCAGCCATACCACCACCAACACACCCCCTCCTCCTCCTTCGGCATCGCGCCCGCCGCCGCCAAGCACACCACCGGCCGCCCGCCTCCCCCGCGAGGCCACCATCCGCGCCATCGAGCCCGACGACATCACCGGCCTCCGCCGCCTCCACGCGCTCCTCCTCCCCGTCGCCTTCCCCGACAGCTTCTACCAGGCCGTCCTCGACCCGGCCGCCTCCCACCCCTACTCTCGCGTCATCACCTGGTCGTCCCCCGCCGACGCGCCCCCCAAGATCGTCGGCGCCATCGTCTGCCTCCCCGAGCCCGGCGAGCGGCTGCAGCCCGGCAGCGCCCGCAACCTCTACATCCGCAGCCTCGGCGTCCTCGCCCCCTACCGCTCCCTGGGCCTCGCCACCGCCGCCCTCGATGATGTCCTCGACGGCGGACCCGCCGGCGCCGTGCCCCTGACCTCCGTCACCGCGCACGTCTGGACCGAGAACGAGGAGGGCATGCAGTGGTACCTGCGGCGGGGCTTCGTGCGCACCAGTGAGCCCATTCAGGGCTACTACCGGAGGCTCCGTCCCGACTCTGCCGTTCTCGTCGCCCGACGGGCCCACCCGTCTGTCCTCCTTGCGCTCGCACAGCAAAACGACGACAACGACAGCTCCTCCCAGGCACCGGCGCCCGGCAGTCAGACCGCACCGCCGCGCGCTGCCCCCGACCCGACCGGTCGCCAGATAAAACCGACCCCCGTAACGTCGGCGTATCTGGATAGTGATGCGCGACCACCGCCGGCGCGGGGGGGATCGTATCAGACCCAGCGGCCCGAGATGGAGTGGAACGACTTGCCCGCCGACATGATGACGGCGAGAAAGAGCACGCCATCCCTGCCCCTTCTCCCCCGACGCGGCGGCGAGGCTGCATCCGGGCCGGCATCGTCTGCCGCCAGCTCACGGAGCAGCTCCAGCGCAGCGAGAAAGAAGAAGGATCGATCGTACCCTGCTGCAGCATTTGGCAACGGATGAATAAGGCCGACAAAACTACAGAATGAAAGAAAAATGAAATAAAAAATACTATTGGTTGTTACATTTTCGCCCCGCCAAGATGAATAGACAGAAACGATAGAGGTGAACAGGTCGGATTAGTCACGTCTGCGCATTACTACAAGATGATGAGATATCAATGTACAGGTGTAGACTATTTTGTACAGAATACAGTACCGCCATAACCAAAAACTCCAAACAAACCTGGAAAAGGATGTCTAATGACGCCTGTAGTACCACAGAGCCGCAACACCGACCGCAGCTAGCGCTCCGACCGCCAACGTCAAATTATTTGACAGAGAGGACTCTTCTACTGTGATCATGTCAGTAAATAGTGCTCAAGTTCCAAGTCGCGCGTAAAGAGTATCGCTTACTCTGGGGGAGACGATCCAGGCCGCGCTTAATGTCAGTTCGCAAGTCGGCCAGAAAATCGCCAGGCTTTTCTCTGCTAGCAGCGACGAGCGCAATCAAGGCAGCACCAACACCACTGCCGTCCTTGGCAATACCAATGCGTATCTTTTCTGCGCCCTTCGGGCCGATGCCGTCCATGACGCGGAGAGCCTCGTGAATCATGTCACGGAAAAAGGGATAGTGCTCGACGAGACTGCCATCGACACCGATATCCACAATCTCAACCTCGGGATCGTCGAGCTTGCCGGACTGTATGGCAATGGCGCCGATTGCGACCGCTGACAGCCGAGCGGCGCGACGGGCCACGGCGTTGGAAATGGACTTGAAAGCCTGTGCATCCTCAAGAGAAGCGCTGTAGACCTTCAGAGTGTTCTCCAATTCCTGTCTTAATGTAGCTAGTTCCGGAGTGTTATCGCTGGCAGCAACCGACATGGTGGCACTGTCTAGACCCCATTGGGTGAACAGCGTTGAACTGGGGTCAACACTCGTGGTTGTGACATAGTCGTTGAAGCTAGAATTGGTGTCCTGGAATAGTCCGGCCGCTTTCTTCTGAAGCATATCGACCACGGCCAACCGCACAATCTCGCCCAGGAACATGCCAGAAACGCGCTTTTCGAATAACTGAAAGCCCTTATTGACACTGTCGTCGTCCAGCTTCTTGTCCCACGGTGTGTTTGGTAAGACATTGAGTTGGTTGTCAAAAGAGCCCCATTCGGTGTTGACAACCATTTCACCGGTCGAGGTATCGTAGTCACCGGTGATGGGCTTGCGTATATTGGCGGTCTTTTCAATGTAGGCGCCATTGGTGCCGGTGCCAAAGATGGCACCCAGGATCGACTGATGCTTGCCAACTGACGTGTACGAGCGAGCCATCAAAGTTCCAACAGTATCATTGACAAGAGCGGCAACCTTTACGGGAAGGCGCAGAATGTCGATTTCGGTCTGAAGGAGGGCGCAGACGTCCTTGCCCACGGCGTCGGGGATATCGAAGCCTTTGGTCCATCGGATCAGTTTGCCCTTGTTGATTCCAATCTGCTGGACGGGGAAGCTGAAAGTAAAGCCCAGGCGGAAAATGTGCTCATCACGATATCCTACAGAGGTGCTGGCAGTATGACGGCGTCGGACATGGCTCTCAAAATGATCGGCATGGTGTTCACGGAGGAACAGCTCGATTTGCTTGGCGAGAAAGGCGAACAGCTCCTTGGCAGTTTCGGCGACCATGAGCTTTTTGGGAATAGCCACCTTGTTGTAGGTCAGGTTGAAGGTGGTGTCGCCATTGAGCATGATCGAGCAGACGCGGAAGTTGGTGCCTCCGAGGTCAACAGCGAGGTAAAGTCCCTGAGTACCGGAGAGTTAGCCTGCCGAGAAAGCTAGGCCGCTAGATAATCATCACGAACCTTTTCGGTGCCATTGGGCACTGCCGTGACGTAGGTCGGGATCTGACTGATGCTGGTGCCGTCGGCTTGGAGGCCGGTGTCTGCGGCGTTTTTAGTCATTGCGGTGGGCCCATCAGAGAAGCCTTGGGCAATTGAAGGACATACTCATCTGCTGGATGAATTCGGCAACATGGGAGTTAACGTCCGAGTCGGAGAAATCGAACTGCGACACAATCTTTTCGGTTTCTTGTTGCAGGCCCATGTTGAGCGGCCACGAGGCAGGCTGTACGGTAGGGAAGGGCGCTGGATTCTGGCAGACTGGTTCGGAGACAGGAAGTCCAGGCGAGGAGAATGGCCTTGACGAAAAGAAGCCGCGGGTTGGAGAAGGGAGCGAGGGAGGAAGTTGGAGATGTGAGAGGAGAAACTTGGCGTCACTCAGAAGCAGCTGGATGAACTGGTTTGAGCGAATACCTGTTAGCGGCGGCGGGACTGTAGGCTGCGTTTATGGTGGGCCAATACTAAGAGGCCTGTAGCAATAAGCTTCCCACCAGGTCGCCGGAAGCTTTGGAGATGCGGGGAGGCGCGCCAGCAGCTGCCATAGAGGCTAGTAGTAGGTAGTAGTAGTAGTAGGCAGCTTGAAGAAAGCGGTGCCGTCTTGCAAGCGCTGCAGCAGCTGTGCGAATTGGCCCAGAGTTGACCAGAAAAACAGAAACAGATATGAACACACACTCACAGAGACAATGACCAAAGCTCCCACTACAGAGAGCACGTTTGCCAGGGCCGATCGCCCTCGCCGAGGCTTCGCTCCATGTCGACCGCTCCAGCCAGCGCGCGACACGGCGCCAGGCCCTACTATCTTTGGCGCTGACGTCGTGGTGGATTGGTGCGGGTGCCAGCGCCTGCCCGCCTGCCGCCGCCTGCAAGAGGTTTCTCCCTGGTTTGTGACGGGGAACTGACCAGCGGGCCGATGCTGCGATTGTGGAAAAAAGAAAAAAAAAAAAGAGAAAGATCGACTTGTTGCAGCTACTCACTCTCTTGGAGCGAGCAGGCAGGCCCTGCGGCAAGATCTCGGCCAGTAAACAGGTACGTTTTGAAGCTGCTCGGTGCAAGTGCAGAGTTTCGCCGAGCCGGACGTTGGAGGCGGAGAGTCTGCCCCCAAATAGAACCCTACCCTGGCCGTTGGAAAGCTTGGACGTTTGCTTTGGCAGTGCAACGGTGCTGGTGGACAGGGTCAGGACGCGGAGCACGCAAAGCTGATTGGGATATCAGTGGTCATGGCAATCAGCTTGTGAGATTTGGCGGTTAGTATCTGTGCCGTAGATGGAGAACGGGCCGAAAGAGGAGCGTCGCAGTGACGAGACTTTTGCTGCGTGTCGACTATCGAGTGGAGGAATTCAAGTCACTGCCCGGATATCTGCCGAGCGTTGCTCATAGATACTGTACATGCATATACAGTATAATAATGGTGGACACCCAGCGTTTCTCCTAATCGTCTTCTCACCAACCCATAATCTCGGCCGATATTTGCAGTCTTGGATGTGTTCTCGGTGACTCTGGGGTCGACCAAAATGGAGAAAATTCTTGATTCCCTTGGCAGCGCGTGGCTTTATGACTCGCAACTTGTCCTCAACAATGGCGTCTCCCTCGTTTTGTGGCTGGGCAAGGGCAGCTCAACTGATATCCACAAGCACTGTGTTAGCACATTGCTTGTGCCAAGCTCACTCCTGTGAGAAGTCACTTCCTCGACACAGCTCTGTCCGGATTTATGGTCGAGACCGTGTATACTTTTCTCATAACATCTTAGCACACAACTCAAGGCTGCGAATCGCATTTCGTTGAGTCAACTGGGTGGACAGAATTCCGCAGCATTATTCATCTTTTCTATGTGGGTCGATTGTGGCTTGCTTGTATACATGTACAGTATCTATACTGTGGCCTGAGCCTTGGCAGAGATCCAGCGATGGCTTGCCGATTGAATCGGGGGGTTTGGCCTCCATCACAGAACAACATGTTGTTCATGGATGCTCTTTCGATCTGCTTTTTTTAAGCAAGACCTACAGAAGCGGTTTTATGGCATGGATTTACGAATTAATACTTTGTCAATATGTAGCGATTAGCGTCTAAGCGAAGCACGTTTTGTTGCAGAAATAAGCTACAGTTCATGCATAAATGGGTGCATGTACAGTATCTATGCTATTAAAACTGGCGTCGAAATACATACTCGCCATATTACTACCATACTTTTACTTTACAATGATTACAACCACTGACCAATGTCTCCATGTTCAAAGTCCATGCAACCGTAAAGTATATACTGCTGCCCACATTCGTCTCGTCATTAACAAATGCAGCCTACCCTACGCCTTGAACCTACGAAGAGCGAACTACAAGGCTACGTCCTTCTCGAGTTCCCCTGCGTTCTACATACACTACACATAGATGTGCATTCAGCGGCTAGTCCACTTCTCAACGGGGCAGCACCCTCAATCATGGCTGCCAGATCAAGGACTGGCAACCTATCCGCGTAAGCTAATGACTTGAATCCCCGTTTGGGGTGAAGCGACCGTGGTATCCTAAAATAGATCGAGGCGGATCAGCGTGACAATGATCCGCGGGCAATGGTGTGAAGTGCTGTATGCACGGCGATTGGATCGTGGGTTATTCCAATCAAGATCTCATATAATCCTCTTGGACAGGACTGTGCCGTTACATTGATCATCACAGCCTAGCAAGTGGGTGACGCAGTAATAACTGCGAGCGTAGCATTGCATGCATGGATGCGAACCCTATTTAGCTACAAGTATATATATATATGTATCAATCGTGGCGAAAATTAATAGTAACCACGTTATACATTGCTTGAAGATTGCAAACTCAGCGATCACTCTATTTTTCGGATCTTGGGACAGTATGATGAAGGGATCAGCAAGTACAGATATGCCGAACGCGCGGTATTAAGAGGCTTCTCACAGCCTGACCAATCTTGTTCGCGCTCCAACCACATTTGTGCAAATTTCCGGTCACCAATCCCGCGGCATTCTAGCGGCTTCGACATCATGGAAGTTGCTCAAGAAGATCACAAGGCCATCGGCGGCTCCATCCGAAACCAAGGTTGATTTGATTTCATTTTAATGTTATTTTATTTTTTTTCCTTTCATCACTTCCCTCACAGCCTCATCGTGGTTCGGGCCCCGTTCTGTAGTAGTAGCTACAGTAGGTATACACTAAAACTTAACCGCCCTCTCAGCCTTCTCGTTGACGTTAATAGAGCCCCAGCCGCTACGCCACAAGACGTGGGGCAAGACGAACTCCGCACAGCACAGCGTCACCCATTTCACGCCGCCCGCGTTGGTTGGTGGCTTCTGGGGCCCATCTGCACGTTGAATGCAATGTGATGTGTATGCAGCTAGTCGTGTGCTCTTCGTCTATTTCCCCCCCATAAACCACAAAACCCAAGAAACATCATCTCCCAATGTCCTCTTCTTCCTTAGTATTACATCCCTTCATCCTCCCCCCCAGATGTCATCATCTCTCGCACCTCATCGCGCAGCCTCAAACGCTCTCTACGACCGTCCACTATTGATACCATCCTAGGTACCCGGCTAGTACATAAGCTGCGCCTGCGAGAACCCACTCTGGCCTGCCGCGCCACAGCTTGGCGGCCGTCCAGCCCCTCAGGTACTCTTCGCGCTCGCTCCTCAGACACTGAATAGGCTCGCTGGCTCTTGCTCGCTTGTCTTTTACCAAAATAAGAAAGCAAAGGAACAAAAAGAAAGAAAAAAAAAAACCAAAATATCCATCACCCATTTTATCTGCCTTTTTTTTTACCCCATACTTATCACTGTGGCTCATTGAACGCATTTTCTTACTCTTCCACCACCCCCGGCTCGGCTCCAACGTGGTAAATTTTACCTTGCGACCCCCCTCTCCTTCAACCCTCCTCCTCTTCCCACGCCCCCCTTCTCATCGTCTATTTCCTCTTTCGATTCCCTCTTCCTCCTTCACTTCTCTTCCTCCTCCCCCTTTTTTTTCCTTATGAGCTCGATCAATTCTCGCCTGAAAAACTTCGGGTTCGGCAAGCGCAAGTCCACCACCAGCATACAGACCGCCGACGGTATCGCCCCAAGCAATACCCCTCCTCCCAGTCACATCTCTCAGGGCAACGCCGCCAGCCTCGCTCCCCTCACTTCCTCCGCCTCGGCCGCCTCACTTCCGATGAATCATCCCGGGGGTGGCAACCGTCCGCCCAGCTATACAGCCAACTTTCCCCCAGGCCCTCCTGGCGGTCAACCCCCCCTGGGTCGCACCAGTCCCATGACGCATCAGGGCAATAACAGAACTCCTCCGTCACAAATGATCGGTGGCCCTCACCCTATCAACACAAACGCTCCCGCCGGTTACCCTCCCAATATGGCCCCTCCGGGTATGGGCGGTCCCCCCATGGGCCCTCCTCCAGGTCCTAGCGGTCATCCAGGGCCACAGGGCTACGGTCCGCCGGCTGGATATCCTCCAGGTCCTCCGCCTCCGGCTGCTGGTCCCATGGCTCAACAATTTGGCCACAATCGCGCCGAGGTCGAGGGCTCCGGCCAGAGTAAGGCTCAACTCATCGTTGGCATCGACTTCGTGAGTCCCCCGGGTTTTCCCGTTGTTGACGCAAATAGACCCATGACGAGGCTTTTTCCTCGCCTTTCTGTTCTGTTTTTGCTAATCAAAATGACAGGGTACCACCTTCTCCGGCGTCGCTTTTGCGTTTGCGACCAACAACGAGGCGAAAGAAGACATCATCACCGAATGGCCCGGTGCCGGCTCTTATACCAAGCAAAAGGTTCGTTTCTTGAGACCTGTCCTCGTGCTGCCAATGACCCGCGGAGCTGACGGCAACTGAATACTAGATCCCGACGGTACTCTACTACGATCAGTACCAAAAGGTCGTTGGCTGGGGCCCAGATATCGCAGATGCCCTTGCTCCGACCGGTTACCCCAAGCCTGGCGTGCAGAAAGTTGAGTGGTTCAAGCTACAGCTGATGATCAGCGGCAATACCTACATCGACCCCATCAACCTCCCACCTCTGCCCCCCGGAAAGTCGGAGATTGATGTTGCTGCCGACTATCTATTCAAGCTTCGACAAGCCATGCGTGCCGCACTGCAAAAAGCCCTTGGCGAAGTCTTCAACCGTGAAGAGCGCAACATTCGATACTATCTCACCGTGCCGGCCATTTGGAACGATGCGGGCAAGGCGGCCACCCGTGCAGCTGCCATCCAGGCCGGCTTTCTGCGCGACGAAAACGACAACCGCCTGACCCTCGTCTCGGAGCCCGAAGCCGCCGCACTTTTCTGTTCCAAAACTGGCCTACTCAACCTCAAGGTCCACGACGCCGTTCTTATTGTCGATTGCGGCGGTGGTACCGTCGATTTGATCGCCTACGAGGTCGAGGAGGAGAATCCGTTCACCGTGGCCGAGTGCACAGCTGGTTCAGGTGACTCCTGCGGCTCCACCGCTCTGAACCGCAACTTCAGCAACATTCTGCGAACCAAGATTCGCAAGATGAAACTTGCCGACGGCTCCAAGACGGCTGGTCGCGTCTACGCCAAGTGCATCATGGATTTTGAGAACCGAATCAAGGCAGACTTCCGCAATAATGGGCAAAAGTGGGCGGTGGACGTCGGCATCGAGGCCGAGTACCCGGAAGCCGGTATCGAGGAGGGCTACATGACCTTCACCAACGAAGAGATTCTGCAGTGCTTCGAACCCGTCGTCAACCGCATCCTCGAGCTCGTGCGAAACCAGATCATCGCCATTCAGGCCCAGAACCGAACTCTGCAGAACATCTTGGTGGTGGGTGGTTTTGGTGCGTCGGAGTATTTGTTTCAGCAAATCAAACTCCATGTCCCTCCGCAATTCCAGACCAAAGTCGTTCGACCCATGGACTCGGTCGCGGCCATTGTCAAGGGCGCCGTGACGGCCGGCATCAGCGAGCGCATCGTCACACATCGCATCGCTCGTCGCCACTACCTCATGGGGACGCTGCAGCCATTCAAAGAGGGCTACCACCCGGAAGCCTACCGTGTTCCGTCACTGGACGGAAAGGACCGCTGCAAGTTCACGCGACAGATTTTTGTGCAGCGGGGACAGAAGGTCAAGAACGGCGAGACGGTCAAGGTGTCTTTCTTCAGACAAGTAGCGCCTGGCGCCACGCTCATGTATGAGGATGTGCTGTATGCTTGCGACGACGATGTCTGCCCAGAATATACAAAGGATCCACGTACGTTTACGGAGTCTCTAAATCATGAAGCATTGTTGAGGCGCTAACCATTTCGCAGGCATCAAGGAAGTCGTTACGCTCACGTCCGATTTGTCGCGCAAGAATCTCGAAAAGGACTTTGAGCGCATGGACACACCACAGGGCACGTTTTACCGCGTGTATTTCGACATTTACCTAACGCTGGACGGGTCAGAGTTTAGCACGGAGCTCGTCTGCCAGGGCGAGGTCATGGGCCGTTGCCGTGCTCGCTTCAGGTAAAAAGGCTAGGAAGGGTGAGACGAAGGCAAGGTCTGCAAGGGATGCAGAAGAAAATGTGAATGTTGGAAATGTGATACCTCGGCAGCACAATGTTGAATGGACTTTTGGGATGACTTAGTGAGGAGGATGTTGACGGATTGTGAAAGGGGAGCACACACCTTGGAGTGAAGTATTGACATTTTATTGTGCTTATCTGACTGGATTTCGTTATGTGGCGACGACATGCCTGCTCATTTTTACCCTCATAGACAATTTGATTGATTTTGGTTAATGCAAGACGGCGAGTGGCTAGATTTGGCGATGGATGGCGGTGCAGGAAATTACGCTCTAGTCGAGCTATGACGCAAGTGAATATGAGGAGGACCATCAGAACTAATGACCTACCTAACGCGACATTATTTTATGCAGGGGCACGATGCAGTTCTTCTCAAACACCACCATCGCACCTTTCTCTTGAACCGGCTTTTCCCCCCTTGTATTATGTGCTGCAGCCACCGGAGCGAGCGCCAAGGAACGACCAATAAGGGCGCTGGCCTGACCAGGATGAGCAGCGATCCGTCCTGCCTTGGTTTCTTGACGTGAGCAGCGCCTCGCGCCGCTGCCTTGCTGCTGTCCATGCACAGTATATTGGGACATGGCTCCTCCAAATACCAAGGCAGCAATTCTATGCCATTATCCGCGTTTCATCTCCTCTTGACTCTTTCCCATCATCATTCTCTCCCTGTGTCTGCTCATCGACCACGTTACTTTTCTTTCGCTGATTTGAATAGCCTGTCGAGGATATTCTGAACGGCACAATATCGCGACGATTTTGAATACCAATACGCAGTACCTCTAAAGACATCATTGTTGTACCCTCGGTTAGGCCAGACGTGGCATTGTTCCCTGCGCAAGTCTTGCCGATCCTGCCTTTTGCCTCGTCCGCTCAAGCTGTCACCGCCAGTTGCGCATTCATACCCTCAGAAGGCGACACAGTTGCCGCCCAAGCCAGAATTCGCCCAATCTCATCCGCATGGTACAAGTCAGCCCTCAACATGGGCAAGTGACGGGACAGAGCTGCCGCGTTATATGAGGCTTGTGCAGTCCCAAGCCCAGAGTGTCGGAGCCATGCCTCGAGATTTCCGTTCTCGGGATGACCGACTCGTCCTTTGCAACTCTCGAATGCCTCTTTTCCTGCTCGCTCTGGGCTCTTTGGCTCAGCTGGCTAGTGCAGGTACAAATCATTCCTCTTTCAGAGACTGGCAGTCTCAGTTCCTCGAGCAAACGGGACGCCCAGACGCGGTCAAGCGAGGGCCGCCCAGCGATGGCGACGACAAGATCCCCTTGGTTATCACCAACAAGTGCGACTCGACCATCTGGCCCGGACTCGCAACACAAGCAGGACTGGGACCAGGAACGGGCGGCTTTGAGCTGCAGCCGGGCGAGAGCAGGAATCTGTCTGTCGGCTCGAGCTGGCAGGGCAGGATCTGGGGTCGAACCAACTGCACGGTCAATGGAGAATCGTGTGCCTGCCAAACCGGAGACTGCTTTGCCAAGCTCGACTGCGAATTTAGTGTAAGTCGGGAAGTCCATATCGCAAGTCATAGTAATGGCTGACGGGAACAGGGCGCCGTACCTGCAACTCTTGTAGAGTTCAATCTTGCTGGCGGCGTGAATGGGATGCAGACGTTTTATGATATTTCACTTGTCGACGGATACAATATCCCTGTTGGCATAGAACACATTCCATCCGACAACACGTCCTTTATCCCTCCGAACCTGACCAACTCGGCCTGTGTCGCGACATCGGGGTGGCTCTACGATGTCGCTCCCACGGGAACCTATTACTCCAACGCAACGTATCCTATACCCCTGGAAAAGGCGGAAACGAACGACATGCTCTCTAAGTGGTGCCCATGGCCAAATCTGGCCTTTCCGCCTACCAAGCCCGGAGACGGCATCTACCCTTATCCTGACGACAACATCCAGAGGCCCGCATTCTCGCCATGCAAGAGCGCCTGCGCCACGACGGGGAGTGACAAGGACTGCTGCATCGGCAAGTACCACGACGCCAACATCTGCAAGCCGTCGATTTACAGCAAGAGTGTCAAGGATGTATGCCCGGATGCGTACAGCTTCGCCTTTGACGATCGCAGCTCGACGTTTATCGTGCCCAAGGGAGGGGGATGGAAGGTCATCATGTGTCCCGAAGGACGGTCGACTAATATTCTGCGCCAGCTGGGGCCGCAGATGTACGAGCTGGCCAGCGGAGGGAGGCTTTCGGAGCTGTCTATGCGGAGACTTAGAAATGTCACCTATATCGAAGCTGACAAGGAGTCTGCTGCCGGGCGGCATGGTGCGGCGGTGGTGTGGATGGTGCTTGGAGCGATGGGTTTTGTTTTGGCAATCACTTCCTAAGACTCTATAGTAACATGTTGCATGATAATGACTACCGCTAGTCTTTTTCTCTTCTCTTTTGTCCCTTTCTTTTTTCCTTTCTTTGTCTTTTGCTTCTTTGTGCTTGTTATTCATCTATGACGACTCTTGGATCTATCTCTTCAAAATATGATGCCTGACTCTCGACAACTAACTTTATCTGTCATTTGTCCGTGTATTTTTGCAATGGCTCATCTGGCCAAAGCTTATTTTTCAGCCCCAGGTTCTCTCTCCTTCCCACTCTTTTCACCGACTCGCCCTCTCTCGCTTCCGCCTCTCCCACTCTGCCCTGTCCTCGTCATCGCTCCCGCTGAACTCCCCATCCTCATCGTCGTCACCACCCCCGGGCACCGGCGGCGCGGCCTGTCCCGGCACCGGTGGCGGCATCCCACTCGGCGGCGGCGCTTCCTTCCGGCCCTTGCTACCGCCACCACCACCACCAGGAGCGGCGTCCACGAAGTCGCCGGCGTTCTGCGCCGCGTACTGGTGGCTGTCGATCAGCTCCCTGAGCTTCGCGTTGGCCGGGTCGACCAGCTGGCGCGGCGTCAGCCCGCCCCTGTTCCTGGCGCGGGGGTCGGAGCCGGCCTCGAGCATCATGGAGACGAGGGCGGCGCCGAAGTCGCGCTGCGCGGGGGGCTCGGCGTTGAGCCAGCGGATGGCCGAGTGCAGGGGCGTGTCGCCCTCGAGGCGGTTGACGGGGTCGCATTCGAACGCCGGCTGGTCGAGCAGGAGGTCTATAATTTCGTCTTTTCATGTCCTCTCCGTGTTAGGGATGACTATTTGCGTGAAGAGAGGAAAAAAAGGGGGGGGAGAGGGAGCTACAGTTTCCTTGGGAGGCGGCCTCGTGGTAGAGGTGGTTGCCCATGACGGTGGTGGTGGTGTTGAGGAGGGTGGAGATTCGGGCGTCGGGGAGGCCGGCGAGGACTTGGGTGAGGAGGTCGGTGTTGTTGCGGCGGCAGGCTTCGATGAGGAGCTCTTGCGGGGATGCGCCCTGATGTATACATGTCTGGTCAGATTCGGTGTCGTCTGAAAATGGGGAGACGAGGTTTGGAAGATGAAGGGGGGGGGGCGGTTACGTCGTGTTCTTGGTCGGCCATGACTGGAGGAGCATGCAGGCGCGGTAGCGACCTGATGAAGGAGCTTGATGCAAAAGGAGAGGAAATGTTCTTGTTGTATCGAGGACGGAGGTTTTCTTTGGGGATCGTTGGTCGCGGACCCTTCGAGGATCGAAGGAGAGCGGTAACGGCGGGGGGTTCGGGTGACGTTTGCTGGGTTTGAGGCGCAGGTAATAAAGGTCGGGAAAGCCAAACCCCTCGGTGTTGTGGCGCAGGTGGTGGGCCCGGCTGCTCGGAGGTGAGTTTTGAAACAGCTGCGTGTTTTGAAGAGCGGTGGCATATAAATCGTCTATACGAGTGTTATTTCATTAATTTCGAAATAACGGTATTTTTTTCAATGCAACGTTTTTTTTTTTCTCGACAAACACTTTCAGTGTATGATCAGTACTCGCAGGAAGCCCCACGTCGAGTTTCGTCGTAGCCGGCATAAGAATGGGAGCCCAGCACGGCAGAGGTATATTGCAGGATTGACCAATATTATTCCCATATAAAAATCCAAAGCTTTAAAGACTTCTACATGTAACTAGAATATTAAGATATGTACGACTGGCTAAAACGCTAGCCGTCGCATGCAAAATTTACAAAAGCGAGAATGCCACTTGCAAGCGGTGGGGCCATCACCAATCCCGTCCCCCACCATCATCTTTTGCACGATTTCTACCTTTTTCTTTTCTTCTTGTTGCGCTACATACCATTTACACACGACAGGTTCTCTCAAACGACGAACAGCAAGACCCAACACGACATCTCCCACCTTCTTCTCTGCCGACATCATCTTGCGCGGCCTCAAGCCACCACTTCCCGGCGCAAGCCCCCCCCCCTCCACCACCGCAGCCATGCTTCTCTGTGCGCCTCCCCCCCTCCCTCCCAAAACGAAACATCACCCCCCGGCTCACACTCCATCCAGTCTGCCCTCACTGCGCCAACATCCTCACCGTCTCCCGGACCAACCAGGGCGGCAACCGCCTCGAGTGCCGCACCTGCCCGTTCGAGCACCACATCACCGAGCCCGTCTTCTCGCGGCGCGTCTACGAGCGGAAGGAAAAGGAGGACGTGTTTGGCGGGCCGGGCGCCTGGGACAACGCGCAAAAGGCCCGCGTACAGTGCCCCGCCGAGGGCTGCGACGGCCTGGAGGCGGCCTTTTACCAGGTGCAGATACGCAGCGCGGACGAGCCCATGACGAGCTTCTACAAGTGCATGGCCTGCGGGCACCGGTGGAGGGAGAACTGACGGTCTTTCTGTACCCGTCTTTTTTTTTTTTCAACATTTTTTATTTGGCGTTTTGGAGTGGGCACGGGATATCCATGGGGACACGGCGTTGGTCTAAGCAGGGTTTTTTTTTTTTTTTTTTTTTTTTTTTTTTTGTGAGTAGGCATTACATTTCATACAAAAAAAAGAAATAGTGTCCCATATATACAGAATATAAAAGCGAAAGAAACCCGCAACTGCGCCCACGCAGAAAATCATCAACAACACCCGCAACCTTGCCTCACCCCTCCCTGTTGTGCCACTGCACCGCGCTCGCCATGCCCTCCTCCACCAGCCGCCGCACCAGCTCCGGGCTCATGATGTCCCGCCGGAACCTCTCCTGCTGGAGCAGCTCGAGGTGGCGCAGCGTCGGCCCCGGCCACGTCAGGTACTTGAGGTACGGCGGCCGGCTCCAGTAGCGCAGGTAGGCCAGGTAGGCGACGAAGGCGGGCTGCGCGAGGAGCTTCTGCGCGGCGAGGTGGTTGAGGTAAAGCGGGTTGGCGAGGGACTGGACGAACTTGAGCAGGTTCTTCTATCAGCTGTGGGAAAAGGGAGAGAGAGGCCTGGGGGAGGGGGTCCGTACCTCGAGCTCAATCTCGAAGCGCGAGTAGCCACCGTGGTGCGGCTCGTCGTCGTCGGGCGCGGCGGGCGGCGAGGCCATGGAGATGTCGTTGGTGGTCATCGTGTCGGTTGCATGAGCAGAGATGGATCGCCAGGGTTTTGTAGAGGAGAGATTTGTGGCTGGCTCGGCGTCGTGTCGCGTCAACGGTGTGCGGTAAAGGTGAAAATGGCGCCGCGGTCGTCACTGGCCGTGGAACTACTACTGATAAGCGCCCCCGCCAGACTTTGTTCTGCCCGCGTCTATAAAAGTCCACGGCTTGTTGACGCGTCCATGTCACCCAGCCATGTGCACTTTACTACGTATATGCTATATAATGACTATCGCCATATTATGCCCGTTTCGTAAGGTTCCCGCCCATGTAGCATATGAATCCACAGCTCTTCTGCCCCCCGTCCACTCAAGCCAGATATCAGGCAGCCACCTGCACCACCACCATTTAACCGGCGGCCTCGTCCCCCCCTCCCGTGCACAACTCCAACCATATTCAACATCCCATCCTACTCTTATCCCCCCACCCACCTTTAACCGCCATGGCACGCATCAAGACGCGCATCCTCATCCTCTCCGACACCCACGCCCACCTCCCCTCCCCTCTCCCCATCGACGACGACCCGCTCCCCCGCTCCTCCACCGCCGCCCTCCTCGGCGCCGTCTCGGGCTACCGCCTGCCGCTGCCCGCCGCCGACGTCGTCCTCCACTGCGGCGACCTCACCACCCGCAGCTCCCGCGCCGAGTACGCCTCCGCGCTCGCCATGCTTCGCCGCCTCCGCGCGCCCCTCAAGCTCGTCATCCCCGGCAACCACGACGGCGCGCTCGACCCTTCCTTCTACTACGACTCCTCCTCCTCCGATAATGACGACTATTCTGCTCCCGACCTGCACCGCGAGACCCTCGACCTCTTCGCCGAGGCCCGCGCCGCCCACAACGTCGTGTACCTCCCCGGCGAGGGCACGCACTCGTTCCGGCTCGCCAACGGCGCCCTCCTCCGCGTCTACGCCAGCCCGCACACCCCGGAGTTCGGCCGGTGGGGGTTCCAGTACCCCGCCGCCGAAGGGCACGACTTCCGCATCCCGTCGTCGTCATCATCGTCTGTGGACGTCGCCATGACGCACGGCCCGCCCCGCGGCGTCCTGGATCTCGCCGGCTGCGCGCACCCGCACCTCTACCCCCCGCCCGCGCATGCCGGCTGCCCGGACCTGCTCGCCGCCGTGGCCCGCGCGAGGCCCCGCGTCCATTGCTTCGGGCACATCCACGAGGCGTGGGGCGCGTACCTCGCGCGGTGGAGGCGAACGCCGGCGGAGGCTGGTGGTGAGGAGGGGGGGCTTGCTGGTGGGCAGGCGGCCGGGGATGTGATTGACGGCGCCGCCTCGCGGGGCATCATCTCGTTGGCGGAGCTGAGGCCGGCGACGGTGCTGCACCCGCCCGCGACGGAGGCGCAGGTGGCCCGGCTAACGGAGCTCAGCAGGCAGCAGGGCGTGCGGATCGACCTCGAGGAGGAGCTGGGCGGTGGGGCGCAGAGGGACGGGGAGGCGACGCTGTTCATCAACGCGGCGATTCAGGGATTCGCGGAGAAGCCGTCGCAGCTGCCGTTTGTTGTCGACATGCTGCTAGATGAAGCCCCAGCCGAAATGGCAGAGGAGAATGGGCAGCAGTCGTGATGTAGCTGACAAGTGACCTTTGTCCTCGAAGCATTACAATAGTTGAATGACAATGGTCGAGTGCATCGTCATTTCACAAAAGCAGCACTCTTACAGAAAGAAGTGATCAGTCTACGATTTACAGCATCGATGCGTGTCACTTGCCAAGGCACAATGGTTCAGAAAGATATGTATCGTTTGATTCAACATTAATTATCGTTGGGCAGTATTGCCAACTTTTACACATTGAAAGCCAACCAGGCGATCCGAAGTTGTATCCATTTATCCATACGTACAAGACATCCCAATCAGCCTATTAAGGGTGTCATAGCCAGCGTTGAAAAGAGAGCTCTTTACAAAGCAAAGATGGCGCCCATGACGGCGGCGAAGAGGCCGACGACGGGAGCAGCAGCACCGCTGGAGCCGGGGCTGCCAGACGAGGTGGGCTGGGAGCCGGACGAGGTCGAGGAGCCGCCATTGCCACCGCTACCAGCACGGGTTGACGAGGTCTGGCCAGCAGTGGTGCTGGAGTGAGTGCCGTTGGCAGAGTTGGTGACGCCGCCAGAGACGTGGCTGGTAGGGACGGGGGCGACGACACCGCCTCCGGGGGCAGATGTGGTGGCGCTGGTGCCGGAGGTGGGAGTGGAAGAGCCGGCAGAGGAGCTGCCGGAGGTGGCGGAGGTGCTGCTGCCGCTGGCGGAAGAGCCGGTGGAGCTACCGGGGCAGAAAGACTGGAGGGTGCTGACGAGGCCGCTGGCCTTGGTCTGGTCCTCCTGGCTGCAGCCCTTCTGGACGCAGGGCGTGGCAGACTCGAGGAGCTTCTGGCGGTTCTGGCAGAGGCAAGAGATGTCCGGGGGGCTGATGGAGCAGCCGGTACCGGTGACGGCGGTAAGCGCGCATGAGATCTTCAAAAAGACGCATTGTTAGTTCAAGAGTGCTCGACGGCGGCGGCAGCCAAGGAGGAAAGGTGTGTCGGGGAGACGTACGGCACACTGGGGAACCTGGCTGAGGTCGGGAAGCTGCTGAGCGGCAACCATGCCGGCGGCGGCGGCGAGAACGAATGTGGTCTTCATGTTGATGGTTGGAATGTGCTTCTTTTGGGATGGAAGTGAGTGGAAGACGGTATTATTAGGTGTATGAGAATGAATAACGTTTTCTTTTTTCTTTTTGAAGTGCGTAGAACGAGAGATGGATGGAGGAATCAAAATGGACGAAGCGTGGAGCAAGAGGGACTCCAGGCCTTTTAAACCTGAGCATAGGGGGGACCGCCTCGGGGGGGGGGGGGAGGGCTATTTTCCTTTCCCACCCCTTTCAGCGTTCACTGGGGGAATCGATCGGCCATGGGGTCAAAGTACCTACGCCAGCTCATCCTTTATTTTTTTCGCTTCGGGTATGGTACAATCGGTTTTTTACGCTGGCTGCTCGCTACGCAGCACCTGGCTAGGCTACCTGTTAGCCAGAAGAGATGCGGACGCGGACGGTAAGAGGTCGCTGTCGTGGGTCCATGGCCCAAATCGCTCTACTTTTAGCGGAGATTGTGGACTTTTTATTTTTTTTCCCTCCGTCTCCACGCACAGGGGGGGGGGGGGGGGGGCTT
>JAFEME010000198.1:0-49432 GCA_018831755.1 Niveomyces coronatus | reverse complement strand
TGTGTTTTTTTTTTTTTTTTTTTTTTTTTTTTTTTATATGCACATGGAGTTTATTCGCCGGTGTGGAAAAAAAGACATGTAGCAAAATGATAGTCCAGTGAATCTTGATGGAGCACGCAATAAAGTGGCGTGTGTTGATATTTTGCTGGTGTGCCATTATGGCAAAGGTGTGTTGTATTACGTATAAGCAGGGCAAACGGATATAGGTGACGGGCGGCATATTGTAACAAGTAGGAATGGGATGGAATATATTGACTGCATATTTTACAGGCATTTAGTATGGGTTCCGTTCGAAACACAATGCCGTGCCGATCTCGCTGTTGGTCAGAGATAATGACTAACTCTTCCCAAAAGTTATCCAGATTTCGTATGTGTCGATGGAAAAGGGTGCGTACATCGACTGTCTCCAATGTATTGCCTCACGGCCTTTGCTATGCCCTTGCAGCTCTACGACGCTGAGGGGTTTAATACTAGGTACCCCATGTGCTATTGGAATACTCACTCGTCACGTTTGCCAGAATCACCCGATCGACTCAGACTGTCTCATCCATCTATGTTGTTGGGTGCTCTGCTATGGCACTAGCTGATGCCGAGATGCCGAATCAAGATGTCCCACCGCTCTTTGCCGTCTCTTCTCGTCAGGATGCTCAGATGATTCCGGGAAACCAAAAAAAAAAAAAAAAAAAAAAATTAAAAAGAAAAAAAAGGGAAGCAAAGAAGAATCACGGGAAAAGACCGACATGATACTGTCGGATTCGATTTTCAGGGTCGATCCGACGAGATGCGATGGCTTCTGTGGCTGCTGCTGCTTAGTACTACTAACTACATATGTACACCAGCGCGCGGCATATGGCTCGAAACCAACAGGAATGGTCGTAACGTAAATTATGTCGCGACGATCTCCGTCATACCCGATTGTGGACTTACTAACTTATACCATGACCTTGTCTTATTACAAAAGCCACGATTTGCATGACAGCCAGCCATGGATGATGATGGATGGATTCGAATCAGACCACTCTTTTCCGGCGTTCAGTGGCGCCGAGTCACACAGATCTTTTGATTACAGCACGGCTAGCCCCTGTGTGCGCACATGTCTCACATGGGGTCAAAACAAGCAGTCAGCCTCGCCACTGGTATTTGCGGCCAAGGCGCGACACTTGTTCTGTCCACCACTTGCCGGTCTCCCGTTGGCGTCATTATTAGGGGGTCTCTTCCCAGCGAGCGCCCTGCGCGCTATAACATGGCCCGATGACGGGGTTGCTCATGTGTCGCACTATACACATTCGCAGCAGTAGAACATGAGACAGAATAGGCGTGCATGCTGTGAGTCCCACGACTCTGGGCAAGCCTCGTATTCACACGAAAGGCAAAGACTTGTAGCCACTTCCGCGAAAAGTATTCCTTGGAACGCCAAATGACACAGTTCCCATCAGGGTCGCACCCCAAAAAGCAAAGAAGAAGAAAAAAAAAAATCAGAAAATGAAACTGCAGCAAAAAATGCATACATCATTCTGGGCGGGGCGGCGACTGAGCCACTGGGCCACCTCCTAAAAAGGGGAGGGGGGGAGAGAAGCGAGTGCTCTACCTGCATCTTCTAAGCTATTCAGTCTGTACGGATTTTACCTAGGTCGACATGCTTGATACTATACTCTAAAGAGTGAGAGAGAGAGAGAGAGAGAGCATCAAGGACTTAACAGCAAAGTGTTGATGCATAGGCAGCTGTTAGAGAAGGAGAACATCCCCTCTCCGCTCTACCCGAGCAGACGGCTCAGCCACACCACCTATGATCACAGCCTATGGACCAGCCGCCAGCGCCACGCTCGCCCCGGGTCGTCGTCGTCATGACTTGGTTCACGAGATCATCGTCTCGACATTGCCCTACCCTAACCCTCTCAACTTGAACGGTTTGATACATCTTTTTCTTTGCCCCAGAGAACTGCCTAGATTACAGGAAAATCCGAGCACACGGCCCGAAGACGAGTAAACCCCGAATTATCCCGTCCTGTGCATCACTGTGTCACTGCTGGCAAACAAAATAGCATCACCGGTACTGTAAGTACTAAGTACGGCACTAACACACTACGCAGTACAGTACCTCTGTAGGCGCCCATAATTCGTCCCCAGGTTCTCGTGTCCCGCTTTTCCTTGCTTTTTTTCTTCCCTCTTCACTCGGCCACTCGTTTTTTTGCCCTGCTTCTGCCACTCCCGCCCCGATGACGATTCTCCTCTTCAGCAGTACCTCGAATTCCCATCAACCTCTGCGCCACTTCCTTCTTCATCTTGCTCCTTCATCCTCCCAGATCCCTGAATCATCGAACCTGCTCTCGTCCTCCCTTCTTCTCTAATCACCGCTCATCAGACGACGTCGACGGTCGTCCTGCTAGTCCTACATCGCCCCGCCACGTAAACCGCCCGCCCATACTGGACCGTTCCCGCAAACTTCGGCGCAACAAGCGCAGGTTCAAGAGCAGCATGCCCCTCAGACAGCGCATCGCCCGCTTCGGCGAGTCAGTGAGTCACCGTCCCCCGGTTTCTGGCAGGCAGGACGATGACAGTGACCGACAAAAGCTAACACTGCTACCTCTCCCCTGCAGCTCACGGCATCTGATAAGCCCTATCTCAGCTACTACGACTCCAGCCTGACCGTCGGCGACGTCAAGTCGCTCAAGAATGATTGGCTGAGCGACAACGTCATTACCTTTTGGCAAGAGTACCTCGAGCGTGAAACTCTGCCCCGGTATCCCCAGGCTCGCATCTGTCTGCTCAGGCCGAGCATGGCCTTCCTGCTCATGAGGACGACGGATCTTCGGCACGTCAATAATACCCTGCCAAATCTTGGCAAGGTTACGCACATCTTCCTTCCCATCAACGACAACCACAATGTCGGTGATGCAGAGGGCGGGAGTCATTGGTCGCTGCTGCTCGTCTCCGTCCTCGATGGCGTCGCCTTTCACTATGATTCCCTCGGCAGCGCCAACTACTCAGAGGCAAGCCTCACCACCCGCAAGCTGAGTCAGGTGCTCGGCAGGCAGCTGCGCTTCGTCAATCTCGAAGACAGCCCTCAGCAGGAGAACGGAAGCGATTGTGGCGTATTCGTCTGTCTCTTGATGCGCCATTTATTGGTCAAGCGCCTGCTCAGTGCTAATGCCCGCGAAAAGGTGTCTATGAGCATGGCGGGCAAGATGGTGGATAGTCACGGCGGCCGCAAGGAGATGCTGAGAATCATTGAAAACCTGCGCAAAGAAGCCGAACGCCGTCGCTCGTAAGACTCCCGACCCTTCATCCCGTGATGCCTTGCTAACCCACGCAGACGAAGCTCAAGCCCTTTTACCGACAGGACGCCCCCGCGAATCGAATAGAGCTCGACAAGCCGGGCCAGAATGGATCGGTTTGACGGCCTAGTACGTCGGGCGTACAGCCACCGGGGAGATTCAGGTGACAACTTGTCCGCTCCCTCACATTCCGATACGGACACCTCACCCAGCCCCACCACTTCGTATGACTCCAGCTCCTTTGATTCGGATTCATTTCACTCGTGCGATGCTATACTTCCAGCCGGCGAAATGCCACAGAATCAGAGCAAGACCCCCGACTGGTCTCACTTGGGTCTGGCTCCGAATCCAGAACCACTGGGGTTGGACTTTTTTGCAGGTATCGATCCTTCTCACTACTGCGGTACCCTGCCAACTCACCAGTCGGCGTTCACACGTCCTCCTACATACGGCCCGCCAGGTTATACGCCGTTGTCGCCCCCTCTGCCCATACGATTAACGACTTGGACACCTGGCTATCCTGGCTATCCTCGCTCTGGCTATAGCCGTGAAACACGTGTGACAAGCGCTGAGCGAAGGCGCCTTAGGCAAAGATTTGAAAGACGACCACCCCACGAGCCGCCGCACTATTATGAGACGGCCTACTCTAGCAGCTGCTGCTATCACCAGTCTCCGTACTTTGCCTAGATTGATGCTGCATGGTCTTTCTACTCGGATAACGATCTCAGGAATCGAGTGTCGTGTTGGTGATACCTGATTAGGCAGTGAATCACCAGTCTACATCTACTAGTAAAGTAAGCACAGGTCGACCCCTTGCTTCATACTATTGCGAGTCCGCTATACGAACTGGACGAGATGCATAAACTTTGTAAGTGATGTGAAAAAGAAGGAGAAAACTGATGACAAAACACGAAGGAATATGACAGCGTAATGACTTGAAGTGGAATTCTCTTGAAATTATTATGGTGCAGACTAAATACACATAGCTCTAATGATCTGGTCGTCCAGTACCTTAATCAAAGTCTTGAAAGTCAATTTTGTCCAACGCCGCAACTCCCTATCTACGAGACAGGCGCGTTGCCATTCATCTCGCTTCCGTGCCCATGATTTCATCACATCATACTATGTAAAATGGATATGCAGCTCGCATTCACATCATCATTTATGCGCGGCAAAGGCCGGGTTCTGCTCCATCGTAGCCGAGATATATCCCCGCAGCGCCGCCCACGGACCCGACGCTGCTCCCGCCCTCGCCTCACCGCCCTCCTTCTCCTTCTTCCCCGCTGTCCGGTCCAATCCCCTCTGCTCCTCTGCCGTAGCCGTGCTCAGCCGGGCCATGCTCGCGCCGAACCTCTCCATCTCGCCCTTGACGACCTGCTCCTTTTTCTTCAGCGCGCCCTTCTTACTCCTCAAGCTCCTGTGCTTGATCTTCCCCGCGGCGGTGGCGTCGCCGCCCTCCTCCAGCTCCGGGAGCGCATCCGCCAGGCTGTCCAGGTTCGCCGCCGCGCTGCTTAGCTTGTCCTTGTTCCTCCGGCGCTTCTTGACGCCGCCGCCGCTCTTCTGCACGGCGCTGCTGGACTGCGCCACGCGGGAGAGAAACGCCGAGTGCCGGATGAGGCGCCGGTCGTGCTTGGAGGAGAGGAACGAGTCGCTCACGGAGGCGTCGGCGCGGAACGTCTTGGCGGGCGCGAGCGGGTGGACGTGGCCGGCGAGGCGCTGCTGGCGAAAGGTGCGCGCGGAGGGGGGGTTGCGGAGGCCGGGGGGTAGAGGAGCCTATTGGGAGGGGGAAGCGGAGGGAGTTAGTTTGGTTTGCCGGGGAGGGGAAGGACGAGGGGTGAACTACGAACCATGGTTGCGAATTTGGGAGATTTTGAGATGGTGAGATGAGGATGCTGAGTTGGGGAGGGTTGGCGGTTGGAGATAAGGATGCTGTGCTGGCTGATAAGAACTTTTCTTCCGGGCGGTGGTTATGACGCTACCCTACAGCTCAACGCGAATTGAAGCAATAGGAATCATCATTCACTCGCCAAGATTGTGCATTCGTGACACTGAATTTGTGCCTGGCTCGACGGGAGCCACTCATATGACAATTATAATCGCTATATAGTACGCATTTGACGACGTCATCTCTCGACTTACATCGCCGGGAGCGCCGAGGACGCGCCCGTGAGCAGGACAAAAAGACGGGTCGATTCGTGGAAAATACCGGAGCTGAGACATGATTGATTTGTCACAGCATTTGGAAGCCGTGTAGCACAGAAACTCAAGATTGCTGCTTTGTGTGCTCGGACTTTCTCAGCCTTCTCCGAGGATGGAGTGCATAATGAGGTCATGATATAGTTTGACAAGAGGACGGCCAAAATGACGCAGGCCAATCAATCGATCACTGATAAAGCCTGATCATCTTCTCCCTGTCGACACGTTTTGGATTCGCGTCTACGCAGGCGATCAAAACGAAGATAATCAAGATGGCGGAAGAAAGCAAGCCTCCGTTTCCTCCATTCACGCTTGAAACTGCCCGGGCGAAAGTGAAGGCCGCGCAGGATGCCTGGAACAGCAAGTAAGTGAACAAACCTTACCTAGTCGCCCCAGTGAGATGAAGATTGTTTGTGTGCAATGAGAGACGAGAGAGAAAGAAGAAGAGAAATCTCCTGACAAGAATGAATAGAAACCCAGACACAGTCAAGATGGCGTACACGCCCGACTCGGTCTGGCGCAACCGTGACAAGTTCATCCGGGGCCGCGACGAGATCCGCGCCTTTCTGACCAACAAGTGGGCGCGGGAGTCGGGATACCGGCTGCGCAAGGAGCTGTTTGCCTTCAACGACAACAAGATCGCCGTGCAGTTCTGGTACGAGTGGCACGACGCCGGGGGTCAGTGGTGGCGCACGTACGGGCTGGAGGACTGGACCTTTGCGAACAGCGGGCTGATGGAGAAGCGGCAGATGAGCGGCAACGACGTCAAGATCGGTGATGAGGAGCGCTGGTTCAAGGAGGGCGTGGATGTGAATGCCGTGGAGATTTCTGAGAGGCATTGGTGAGATTTTTTTGCACGTACAGCCGAACTACTTGTATAATGTGTCTAATGGTAATGGTTTTCTTCTTTCATTATTATAATTGACGACTACGTGGTATGAAAACGGGTTCCATATTGTTGTGATACATACATTAGATTAGCCTCCAGCTACAATCCAACGTTGGAAGGAACCTTGGCCCGATGAGCAGCAGCTAGGCGATGCTATTGACAACCGGGCTGGGCATGGCAGACAGAAACATGAAATCCGTTTGCATGTACACGGCAGCCAACTCCTCCGCCAGCGGCGCATGCGTTATACGCGGCGCAGCCGTCTCCGTGACGGTGACGACGCTCGCCATGCCCGGCGGGCAGTTCACCACGTGGCCCGCGCACGTCGTCATCACGTACGACACGGTGCCGGTGCTGCTCGGCGGCGCCGTCACGCTGCCCGTCCCGTTGCGCGTGGCTCCGGTCTGCAGCGCCGGCATGTCCCTGACGATGCAGTGCGTCTTCGTCGACGAGGTGATGAGCGTCGTCGACGTCTCGGGCACGACCTCGAGCGTCTTGACGCCGGCGACGGCGACGCCAGCGCTCGCCGTGGCGCCGACGTTGAGGTCGAAGAACTCGCGCGCCTCGACGAGGCACTTGCCGTCGCCGCCCCGGCCCACGTCCGCCACGTACTCGACGAGGTTCGCGTAGACGCCGGCCGACAAGCCGCCGCCCATGCGCTGGAAGCCGCCCGCGGCGGCGAGGTCGACGCGCAGGCGGAGGTCGGCCTGGAAGTGCGCGGAGCCGCTGCGGATCGTCATCGGGATGGCGCGGAAGCCACTGCCGTCGCTATGTACTTGATCAACTACTGGCGCGCGGGGAAAGGGAAGGGTAGTTTGATATTTTTGCGGGTAGAGAAGACGGAAGCAGGTGGGGGGGGGGGAAGAGACTCACAACAACTTGTCCGAAATGTCACCTTCGTCAAGATCCAACTCGAAAAACGCATCGTCGGGGAGCTGCAGGGAGAAGCCGCCGGTGAAATCAAGCTCGCCTGTGATTGCAAACGCGAGGTCGACGCTGACGACCAGGCCGAGCTTGACGCCGGGAATGCTGATGCCGAGCGGCGTCTGGGACGTGAAGAGGTTGAGCGAGAAGGAGGCGGCGCCGCCGACGCGCAGGTCCAGGTGCGCCGTGGCCCCGACGCCGCCGAGGTCGAAGCGGACGACGGGCCGGACGAGGTGCTCGGTCGTGAGCCGCGCGGTGACGCTGCCGCGCGTGGAGCACTCCCTGCAGACGACGTCGATGGTGGTGGTGGCTTCGCCGCCGCTGGATACGTTGGCGGCCGCGGCGTGGTGGAAGAGCGTGGTGTCGACGATGCGGTGGTCGAGGCTGAAGGACTCGGACACGCGCTTCTCGAGGGGCGTGGCGGCGGCGGCGGCGAGGAGGTCCGCGTGTGAGATGGAGGAGCGGCCGGGGAGAGACACCACCACGGGGTCGTAGGGATGGACGGCCTCGGGGTAGTATGTGGGAGTTGCGGCCGTGGTGGTGATGCCGAGGGCGAGGGTGTAAAAGAGTGTGGCCCTCATTGTGAGAGAGGTAAAGAGCGAATGATCAAACGAGTGGCCCAGGTAAAGAATGAATGTAAGTCGACGAGCAAAGAAGGAAAAGACGGGGATGAAGGCATGCTTATATGCCGTGATGAGATACGCTCCAGGTAGTCGGCAAAGGAATATACATGAAACTGGTATACATCTCGAGAATATTCGGCTTCAACCGAGGCGGCAGCGAAGGATTCGCCGTTTAATTGGTGTGGACATGCAAGTCATCTTGCGTGCTTATAGCATGGCGGCAGGGGCCTGAAGTCGTTTCATACTGTCTAGTCTGCATGGGTCAAGCTTTTATTACATGTATACGGCGAGGCGGGATAATATGACCACAAACGAAGCCGACTGGCATGAACTGCGTCGAGCACAAAAGGAGGTTTGCCGCGGGCGAGGCGGAGGATCTGCACATGCCAGCCAGCCAGAAGCACTCATCTACCCGCCATACGAGAGGACAAGGCGAGCCTGGACCGCCAGCTGCAGAGGGCGGCCCTGCAGAGATGAAACGACGTAGGCGCGCTGCTGACAGGGACAGGGCTGGGGGTGAAGGTTGTTGCAGAATTGCGGATATGCGGAGAGTTCCGATCCAGAAAGGGTCGTCTTGTCGGTCATTGCTACATTGGGACAGTCTCTTTGCGAGTGGATGGGTGTGGTTTGGGGGGTGAAGATTGTATATGCGTTAACTGTGTGATTGATGGGACTGGAAACCATGGTGATCTATGCGCGGGAGTCTCGGCGAGGTAAGTGCTTCTGTCTGTAATTTGTGTTGTGCTGAAACGTGCTAGGTGGGAGGAAGCTTGCGCACGGCCAGCCTATTGCAGAGGCTCGTGTGCCTTGGTCAGGCTGGCTGTAGATTGTCTGCATTTAAGAGTGAGGGCAGATCACCGGAAATAATAAAATCACCAGGAAATAAGTACTCTCCTCCGCGGGCAACATTACATCTGTCGGAAATTGAACGGTTGTCGAGAGCATCGGGGTGGATCATGGCATGATGTGTGGAGGACCGATAGGCAAACGAGAAAATAGCTATAGCTGGGGCATATTGCCAACAAGAGGAAGTGATGGTGAGGGAGTAGATGGTCGGTGCGACAAAATGGAGCGTGGATGTGTTATAAGATGGACGATATAGGGATGAGGACGGCGAGCGGTAGAGAGGTGTGATGAGAGTGAGTATGTAGCTGGTAATTTGCCCGTCGTACGTGAATGTTGGCGAATATAAAAGTAAATGCAGAATAACTTATGGACAGACAATATTCATCGTTTATAAGCTCGTAAAAATAAAATAAAATAAAAAACAATAGGGAGTGTAGGTAGATAGAGTCCTTGGTCGCAAAGACCATCACGACCAACAGCCTGGTGCAAAGCGGGGGAGGGGCGGCATCCCGACCAACAGCTGGATAAACTTTTTCTACAGCTGCCACAACCCCATCCCGCCTCATGTAAAAGATTCCTCCAATCACGCCATTATAAAAAAAACCCCAGCTCTGCAATTTCAAATACCCGCATGCAGCAAGTCGACCGCCTGCGCAGCGAGATTGCGCAGCGCGAGGCCGAGCTCGCCTGCCTTCACGCCGAGCTCGCAGCGGCCGAGTCGGCGCAGCAAGCTCTCCCGCGAGATGAACACGGGAAAGCGGACGGCGGCGAGTGGAAGTGGCCGCTGGCACGGGACGACTACGAGCGGTACAGCCGGCAGATGATTGTGCCCAGCTTCGGACTTGAAGGCGTGTCTTCCTCCATCCTGCATATCCCCCGCAACAACGCTTTTCTTGCTAACGTCTTGTCTCGCGCAGGCCAGCTGAGACTGCGGGACGCCAAGGTGCTCCTCGTCGGCGCCGGAGGACTGGGCTGTCCGGCCGCCGCGTATCTCGCGGCCGCTGGCGTCGGCGTCCTCGGCCTCGTTGACGGCGACGTCGTCGAGGTGTCCAACCTCCATCGCCAGATCGCCCACTCCACCAGCCGCGTCGGCACGCCCAAGGTCGAAAGTGCCATCACCTACCTCAAGCAGTAAGTTCGCGCCCTCTAAAGAGCCAAAAACAAAAAAAAAAAAAAAAAAAACTCTACACGCCTATATATAACTCGCGACCCCCCGGCCAGGCTCAACCCCAACATCACGTACCGCGCCCACGCCACCCACCTCACCCCCCGGAACGCCGCCTCCATCATCCGCCCCTACACCCTCGTACTCGACTGCACCGACCACCCGGCCGTCCGGTACCTCGTCTCCGATGCCTGCGTCCTCCTGCGCAAGCCCCTCGTCTCCGCCTCCGCCTTCCAGACCTCCGGCCAGCTGCTGCTGCTCAACAGCCCCGTCGGCGCCGGCCCCTGCTACCGCTGCGTGTTTCCGCGGCCGCCCCCGCCGGAGAGCGTCGTCGGCTGCGGCGAGGGCGGCATACTCGGCCCCGTCGTCGGCACCATGGGCGTCCTGCAGGCGCTCGCGGCCGTCAAGCACATCGCATGCGGCGGCGGCAGTGAGAAGCGGGACAGCACCATGCTGGTGTTCAGCGCCATGGCGGAGAGCATGTTCCGCACGGTGAGGATCCGTGGGAAGCGCGACGACTGTTTTGCGTGCGGCGGCGGGGAGCTCGGCGGCGGGCTCACCCTGGAGACGATGGAGTCGTCGCTGGATTACGTGCAGTTTTGCGGCGTCGCGCGGCCTGTCAAGCTGCTGAAGCCCGAGGAGCGCATATCTGCTGCTCAGTACGCAAATATCGTCGCCGAGGAGAAGGGTCTCGGAGAATCTTCGCCGCGCCGCCATCTCTTGCTGGATGTGCGTGAAAAGGAGCATTTCGGGCTCTGTCGCATCGACGGCGCCGTCAACGTACCAATGAGCCGAGTGATGAGGACAACCGCGTCCAAAGTTGACATGGATAGCAAAGAGCTTCCAGACTGGCTGCCCGAAGATCTTCCAAGCTCAGCGCCTATATATCTCGTCTGCCGCGTCGGCAATGACTCGCAGGTCGCCGCGCGGAAGCTACAGGAGCTGGGGCTCGGACGAAGTGGCGAGCGCTTCATAGGCGATATAGAAGGCGGGCTGCAGGCTTGGCGCAGCGACGTCGACCCAACGATACCATTAATATAAACGACGACGCTGTTGAGAGTCGAATTGTATATAACATAATGAAATACTGTCGTCGAGACAAGCACAGCTGTACATTTATGCATAAAGAGGGCCGGCGTAAAATGCTACGCAACGCCTGATTCATACGCCTCGGCATCTTACAAACTATTTGTACCCTTCATCTTCTCCTGCAAATTAACACCACATCCCATCCATCCCCATCTACACAAAGTTTGCATTCTTTTTGCGGTTAAAGGCACGCTGGTCCTTGAGCCAGCGACGGTAGCCAGCAACACTCGAGATCTTCTCGCCGTAAAAGTCGGGCACTAGACGAGAACACATCAGCCACTCGCCCTTCACAGCCTGCATCGCCCCGCGTCGAACTCACCTGGGTTGCTCGTGCTCGAATTCGTCGGGTCGCTGCGGTGCTTCTTGACCCGCGTCAGGAACTCGCTCTCCTTCTGCAGCATCTGCGTCTTGTATTTGCGGTTGAGCAGGTAGAACAGCTGCCCCCCGAGGCTCGGCCCGACGAGCCACCCGAGCCCGCCAGCGCACACCGTCGCGATGCCTAGCGTCACGAACGGGTCCAGCGGCACCATGGTCACCAGCCCGTCGGCCGCGCCGCTCGACAGCACGACCGCGCCCGCCGCGCCGCCGAGCAGGCCCGACACCAACGAGAAGACCATCTGGATCCGGCGGCGGCGCACGCGCAGCTGGAAAAACGAGTTCCAGTCCAGCGCGGACGAGGGGGGGGCCGTGGCGGCGGCGGCGGCGGCGGCGGCGTCTGACTTGGCGGCTGCGCTGCGGGAGAAGAAGCGGGCGCTGGAGAAGCTGGTGATGCGGAGAGAGGAGGAAAGCGGTTGCACGGGACGGATGGCGGACAGCGTGAAGAGAGAGGCGAGAGAGCAGCGCTGCGTCGTCGCGGACGAAGCTTGGAGAGCTCCGCGCAGAACCATGGTCCTGAGTGGCGAAGACATGTTGTTTGGTTCGTTCGGAAGGGGGAGCCCCGCGGCTTCAATCTTCTTCTGCCAGGAGGAATTGATGCCTGGCAAAGATGTAGTGATGCCGACAGTTAGGAGTCAAAGTGGCGGTTGCACGGAAAGATTGGCTTGTTGGACCCGAGACTTTCTTGCCGGCGAGTTGGTGCTGAAAGATAGTGTGCGCTAGTGCTCGGTGGCGGCAGCAAACGGCAGGCGGTGGAGTGGCTTCAGGGAAGAAGCGCGCGTCAGAAAGCCAAGACGTGTCACGCTGCAGCACGATAAAGGCCAAGATTAGTCATCAATTAGGCCTAAGTTCTTTATTATATTCTTTAATACCAGAAGTGGCTTAATAACTTGTTTAATTTGATTCTAACTAATAAGATAGATAGAAATGATATTAAATAATTATTAAAACTATAGATTATAAAATATATAAAATTAACTATAATTTCTATAACCTTATCTATATTTAATATAGTTTTAGAATCCTATAGTTCTAGAGCATGTTATAACACTAGTATTATGAGTCCTGTAAGCATTCATTTATATTATTTCTAAATATATTCTATAGTTTTTAATGTTTTTGTTTAAATCTTGTTAAAATTTATTCTTGTTAATGTCAGTCGGTGCTCAATAAAACATGTCTAGGATTTTGTATTCTGTGTCCTGTTGGAGCCGATCTCAGCGTTTAATTAGACTATTTCAGCCACCGACTACGGCACGGCCCCCACACGCTATCAACATCAGAGAGCCCAGCAGGGTCATCATCTCGGCAGCATCTATCGCGAAAGACTTCACAAATTACGGCTGCTAAGCATGTAGTATCGTGTCCTGACGATACGATCAGCTTAGACGCGCGTCGCCGAGACGACTTCCCCCGAAATACCGCTCGGTAGCTAAGGTCTCCGCGTCGGGCCAACCCTCTCTCCCCCCCCCTTCGACACGTTCGACGCCAAACAGCATGAGACGAACCACAAATGTATGCATACCGCTTCCCTCGCGACCCCCCGACTATGTCCCCGGCAGCGGCCCTCCCCTGGGCCGCATCCTCCTCCAGCCGCCGGCCGACTCCACCGCCTACATCGTCGACCGCATCCTGCTCCCGCCCACGGACCTCGGTGCCGACGGCCGCCCGCTGCCAAAGCGCATGAAGTACATCGTCGGCTGGCACGACATGCCCGCCGCGCGGCTCCTCGTGTCCGCCATGGACGTCCTCGACTACGTCTCGCCGCTCGCGCTCGAGGAGTGGGAGTACAATATGGAGCTCGAGCTGGACGAGGAGCGCGCGCGCCTGGATGACGAGCGCCGCGCCGCCAAGGCGGCGTCGTCGACGGCTGAGGCTGCGGCGGAGGCGGGGGACGTGGACATGCCCGCGGCGGCGGAGACGCTTTCAGCGAGTAAACGACGGGGACGCCCGCCGGCGCACACTGGTATCGAGGCCGCAGCCGTGGTGGCGGAGGCAGCAGATGAGGGCGCGGAGCACAAGAGTGCCTCGCGCGGTAGGGGTATGAGTTTATCGACACCGTCGAAGCGCAAGATCGAGGACTTTCTGGATGGGTATTCCACCGACGAGAGCCCGTCGGAGCAGCTGTTGCTTGACTTTGAGCGCTCTGCGCAGCCGCTCGACAAAGGCAAACCGACGACGATAACATGGGAAGACCGACAAGAGGCGTATATCTCGACGGATGTCATAGATCCTGGGATCAAGAAGGCGAGGGATGCGATTGCGCTGCGGCCCGAGGGTATCTCACGGTCGAAGGACGAAAGCCAAGATAGAAGTGTCTATCCTCTCCATACAAATGGCCACGCCGCTAGAAACACGCAGCAAGGCACCTCCAAACAACCACGGAACCACTACACTACCATCACCCAGCCTCTCATAACCAACAACCACGACCGCACTCACCAAAAAGGCTCCATCGTCTCGCTCGCCACCATTTCTGCCGACGACGACGACGACGACGACGAAGAAAGCTACAGCAGCTTCAAGCTGCGCTACACCAAACGCCCTCCTCCGACATCCAAGACCGTCCTCCCGCTCCTCCCCGCCCCTACCGCGCCCTCGGCCCCTCTTCCCGACGTCCACATCACATCTCTTCCAGCACTTCATCCCCGCGCCGCGTCTCGCCGGAGCCTCTCGGCCACGCAGCCCGGCCGGCCCATCACCACGCGGCCCATCACCGACTACCTCTTCCCCGTAGCGCGACGGGACGCCACGCAGCAGCAAGACGATCCCGCGTCCGCGTCGCGGGGTTCGATGCAGCAGCCGCAGGCGCTGGGCATGCCCGCGAGGATGTCGACTTTGCGAACGACGACGCGACAACAGCCGGCGCCAGATGCGGGTATCTCGAGTAGCAAGCGGCTTGGGCTGGCTCGTAGTGGCTCGCTCCGGGGACATGCAGATGCTGGATGAGCAGGGGCCGCGTTTCTATTGGCAAACTCGAAGCGGGCTGGGGAGCTGCGTCGTTGCAGCATCACATTAGAAGAAGCGGCGGGTAACACAATGAACACAGCACTGTATAAAAATCGTGCGGCAACAGAGCTACTGAGCTAGCACAGCGAGGAGCATACATGAATAAATGACCAATCTGATATCAATATCATTCGCAACCACCACCAATCACGCAGCGGGACAAGTCAACGTTTTACAAACACATGCGCATTAAACAGGTTAAAAATGAAAACCAGCTGCAAGGAAACGTGGAGGTAGATGAGCTTGGTTTAGATAAGCTTTCTATAATATGCTAATTATCAGCACTACGCGAATTGCATCTCAAGCGCTGTGTATATGAGCAAAGCCAGAAGATTTCCTCGTCATCGGTGACCCGGTCACGATCAATATTCAATCAGCAAATCATCCGCGGCACCACTCAGAAACTTGTCCACTTCATTGGAGCGCGGCACATCCTTGATGTCCCTACATCCCAGACCGCAGGTGCCATCGCATTTTGGAAGAACTCCGGCAGCCAGCCCTTGTTCGATGGATAGCTCTCGCCGGTGGCGCGCTATTGCTCCATAATCCGTCCACCCTCGCAAACTGATGGTCTGTTGGTTCTGAAAGTACGAATCCCAGTTGCCCGACATGGCCGCGTCTTCCCCGTCGGCTAAGAGTTCGAACAGTTGCTTTGATGGCGCCGCCGAGCTATCACCAAACTGATGTCAGCCATATCCAGCATCTTGGTTCTTGATGGATATACCTTTGATTGCCTTTTCGGGTCGTGCGAGACCTTCCGCGCGGGCTTTCTCCGCCATCCAAGCTTGTGTCAGCGCTAGAGGGCGTCCTGTTTGACTCGTCATCTGCGTTAGCTGTCGTGGTCGACGAGACGTCGTCGACACGTTCTTCAAATTGAGGGCTGAGGTTTCGTATATGCATAATGTAATAATATCTGCTCGGCCAGTACAATTTGTACGGCATTCTGTCGAAGCGCTTCTGTATGTGGTCTCGCGGCAAGTGAGTCAGGTCACCCGCATCAGCGACGCGATCTTCGCACGAGACGATCATCTTGCTGTCTCTCTCAGCCCCGAATATGAAGTCAAGTTGACCAGTTCGAAGCGCTATAGAAGCTACATGAGCTGCGTTGACACTAGCAAATTCGACTTCGAGCATAGAGTTCACTTGGTCGTAATCGACCCCGAGAACATCTTCTGGGGGTGCGATAGCACAACATACAAACCAGACACATTCCACAGCAACAGGCGAGATCTGTATGGTTCGAGTATATCCAGATTGCAGAGAATGGTAGGTCAATTGCGAAATGAAGGATGGTGTAGGGATGAGCCATACGCTGGCGAGATGTTGCTCGCCCGTCTCGCACGTAAATGGCCTGCGTAAGGAGTCGAGACCTTTCTCAATAATTGTGCTGGGCAATAGAGCAGAGAATTCTACCAAGACGTTCATGACATGGTCCTGCGCGGGCTGCAAGGAAGGTGAAAAGAGACGCAGTAAGCTGACTTGACCGAGGGCGGCGGCTGCGCGAGCGATTTGCACAGGCGCGATCGACCGAGGAATGTTGTGGTATATCAAGCGTCGGCTATCCATCGCAGAAGCGGGAGGCTGACTTGCTCGATGAAATATCGGGGGCTCCAAAGACTCCATGTCCGGGTGGTATCTCAAAACGAATGTGCTGCTTTCGGCGCTGTTGCCGACATCGCCCGCTAGAGCAGGGGATGCCATGTTGTCAGTAGGACTAAATCGAGATTGAATCAGGCCGAGACGACGAAGAGGAGCGGAGCGGCATGGGATTAACTCAATATGCGATGCCTGAGTTATATCGGGAACTGGAAAGAGATAGGAGGTTGCTGTGGCAGGGCCGATGTGATGGAAATGTGGTTATGAAAGGAGGAGGAAGGAGCTTGGAGAAGGAACAGCAAGGAGGAGGAGGAGGAGAAGGAGAAGGAGTGATTGTTCATGAGATGCCTGGGAAGGTGAGTCCTAGTCAGAAGTTAAAGAAACTCAGTAGTCTCGCAATTGAATCATAGCCTCATTAGCAAACGGCTGAGTATGCGGTGCAAATGCAGGTGTTACACGAGCTCAAAGCGTCGGACCTATGAGCAGAAGTAGTTCGGCGATAATTGGAGGCTACAACGACACAGGACAAAGAGACGACAGCAGGTGTAAGGGTAACTGGAGCTTCTGCCCTGCCGGTGTGTCTACTGGTTTAATCATGTCAATGAGGATCATCTAACGTATCGGTTCAGCAAAATTACTCCATGTTCAAGTACCATCTAGATGTTCGAGGCATGTGGGCGGGTAGCGTTTCCCGCGACGAGAGCGTCGCCTGCATCGAGAGTTTTCGCAATCTCTTGCAGATGGTGAATCTTGTTCAGCAATGCTTGTTTCCGCCTTTTCGCAGTCCTGTCGACCTCTTTAAAGACCCTCTGACGTTCCTTGACTCCATCGCGCAGCGCCTGTCTGGTGGCTGCAACGTTCTTTATAAATGCTCTTCCATGAACATCAAGTCCCTGTAAAAGATTTTCCCGCTCTCTGGTAAAGCGCTCCCTGATTCGACCCACGCAAGCGATGCCTTTCTTCAGATACGTAGCGGCAACCAGATCGATGTCTCGTTCCTTGCTTGCAAGATGGCTTTGTATGCGCTACAGATTTTTAGCAACTCCGATGAAGTGTGAAGATATTACGTACGCCATGTAATTCATGAAGTCTCCGACCAAGCTCTTCTTCTTTCTGTAACGTGTTTTCCACCATCAAAGATGCAAAGTCATCAGTAATCTGCCGCTGCGAGGGTCGGAAGTGTGTCATAGGGCTACCGGTCTTGTAACTTGAAAGACGTGGCGGGGATTGAAATATTCGAGCCCCGAAAGGCAATTTCGCACCCTGCGAATGCGGGCTTGCCGCTGGGCTTTTGAAAATACAAGGACTGATTCTTCTCCCAAACGAGATGGAGCCAGCCGAACTGCCATTGTGCCTTTGCGGCGACGAAGGTTCTGAAACGCCGAGACTTCTACCAACTGGACTGCTCGGGTCAATCCGTTGGGAAGTGTTCGGACATGGTTTCTTTGGAGCGGTCCCCTCCTGCGTATCTACATCAGGCAGTTCGTAGATGTCGCTCTCAGAATTGTCGACAGAGTCACTTCGATGCTCCTCAACACTGTCAGTAGATGGCGACGGTGCGGTAGCCTTTGGCTTTTGACATTTCGTGGCTCGCTTGGCTGAGATGGGAGGCGTGGCGGGAGGTCTTGGTCTGATTGTCTGAGTGGCATCATCAAAAGGCAGCGGCGTTTTTGCACGCTGTTTTCGTTTCTTCAGATGCTGAGTTATGGCCTTGTCAGGCTTGATGTTGTCATGTGGAGATGATTTGCTCTTTGTAGACTTTTTCTTTCTCGGAGGTTGCTTCGTAGGTATGGTCCTAGACGGCTTCAAATAGTCCTTGACCAAAGGCGAGCCGCCCTTTTTCGGCATTCGGCTGTCTTTCTTGACTGGCTGCTTGGTACTCGTTGTGGACGATTCCTCCGGACCATCCTCATCAGAGCTGCCGGCCTCCCCATCCGCATATGAGATGTCACGCCTTGGCCTGATGTTGTAGATCTTGCGTTTTGACGATCCATCTTCTCGCGATGGGGAGTCTTGATACGTGATCTCAACAGGTCGGACGACACCTGACTTGCCGCCACAAGCTTGAGAGACAGAATTCGGCATTTCTGACTCTTCGTCGCCAAATTGCCAGAGTTGCTCTGCATCATCTAAATCACAGGGGGAGCTTCGTCTTGCCGTAGAGCAGGTCTCGGAGAAGTCTACACGTGTATGTTGAGAAATTATTGCCCCAGGCTCCAGAGCTGCGGCAGTCGGCTGCGAAGGGATCGGGACCGTCTCCGGAAGCGCCTCGCCGAGAACTGCGGCACTCGAAAATTCTGGCACGGTGGCACCATTTCCAAAATTCCAGTCCGTGTCGTCTTTTTGAGCCGAGACCGGTGAGCTGCGACCCCCTGAGCTTTCCCGAGACCAGAACGAATCGCTACCGCGCTGCGGCCGTTGCGTCGTCGCTTCTATTCCCATCAAGGCATCATCGTCCAAGCCCTCGTCGCTAAGAGAGTAACGCTTACGCGCTGCCATGTGTTACAATGGCAGCCAGCTTGAGCCAGATTGTCTCATTATAGTAGCATGATGAAAAAGGATAGACATGGTAGCAAACGGGCAGCATCTTGACAATTCTGCCGCGCTGCCGGGCCGGCGAGTCCGCACACTGTACTTGTAGCTGTCAGGCCGGTGGGGCTCGCTCCTACAGTTATAGTACGAGCTTTAGATGCCCTGCTCCACGCAAGCCCGCCCCGATACTCATATTCGAGCAGGCAGACGACTGTCGTATTGTTGGTAGTCCTTCATAATGCTTTGACTCTATCTTTTTCGAATCGCGCAACGTCTTAAATAACTTGCACGATGTCAACGAGTACACAAGCGGCAATCCGGACTGTCGCACGGATGCGGATGTGGCGGGAACCGACGCTGCTGGCTTTGGCTGCTAGCAACTCCGCAAATCGATTCCGCCGATTGATTACGATAGCTCAGGCCAGAGGGGTAGACTTGGACGGTGGGTACTACCCTCAGCCTGACAAACGTCGATGTAACTTCGCGCAGAAATGTATGCGATACGGAGAATTACTGCTTATAGATGCTTACGCCAGAAGTACCGGGTACCCGATCAGGCGTAAGGCTGCAGCCGGTCGCAAGTAGGTAGCCTATTTATAATGCGCCCGCGGACCCTCGGACACAACACCGCACTCTCGAGCTTCGCTTCAGCAAGGTTAGGATTTATGACCAAGTCGCTGCCAGCAAGCAGTGACGCGAGCGGCTCACTTTCTCAAACCGCCAGATCGCCACCGAAGCAGGCCGGAAGCTGTCGAGCCTGTCTAGCATAATGATGAGACAGGATGCACCACGGGAAAAGCCAGACTCGCTAGGCGCGCACGCAATGCTGGAGACAGAAGTCGCGGAGCTCACAGACCTGTCTGTGGATTGCAAGTTTACCTGTGGCGAGACGGAAGCTCAGCGATTGTGGAACGCAGTGAGCGAGGATAGTGTATTAGGCTCCGACATGGCGACCGAGGACCCGGGCACGGTGCTCTACCTGGCATACGGCTCCAACATGTGCGCCCAGACGTTCCTGGGCATGCGCAAGATACGGCCGCTCTCCAAGATAAACGTGTACGCGCCGAGTCTGCGTCTGACATTCGGCCTGCCTGGACTAGCATATCTTGAGCCCTGTTTTGGCAACGTCGCATTTCGCAGTGGCGCGCGCGAGAAAGAAGACCGCGGAATCGATGAGGATTGGAAATGGGATGGCTGCCTCGTTGGCGTCGTATACGAAGTAACGAGGAAAGACTGGGCGAGGATCGTGGGTACAGAGGGTGGCGGCGCAACCTACAAGGAGATTGTTGTACCTTGTCACCCGATCTCCAGTAGTGGAGGCGATGAGGCCGCTCCGGCCCTTCCCAAGATTTTCATGGCTCGGACTCTGTACGCGCCCCGCCTACCCAATGACGGCGTGTATGACCGCAGAAGCCTGTGGGAACGGCTCACAACAGGACCCTTTCGGCCGAAAGAAGATTACTCGCAACCCAGCCTGCGATACCTGACGCTACTGCGGACCGGCGCGGCCGAGCACGCGTTGCCGCAAGTATACCGCGACTACCTAGACGCGCTGCAACCGTACACGCAGACACGCATAGGGCAAAAGATTGCAAAGTTTGCGGTCATGGTGCTGCTGGGGCCGCTCATGCTCGTGATTCTTCGGCTTTCGGGCCTTTTTGCGGATGAGAATGGCCGGACTCCGAGGCCGCTCTCCATATCCGGGACGATTATCATGAATCTGGTGTGGATTTTGCACGACGGCGTGTTGAAAAGGATACTGGGAGATGGAGAGAGGACAGAGAGCCGGCGAGACGGGGCGGAAGGGGGCATTGCGATATATCAGGACGAGAAGGAATCTTTGCTCCGCGGCTGAGTTGCGTACTGTACGGTCCACCAACGCTATGGGACAAAGTTGTATGTGTGCTGTGCTACCGAGTCATGTGGGGGACAAATTAGACCGCCTGCTCCTAACCTCTCGCATAGTTGTTCTTATTAGCTATTAATAGAATTAAAATATTTTAAAAATCATATAATACTTGGATAGTCTCATTTAGTTTTAATACATTTTTATTATAATCTAGTAGAGATATTATGTATGTACTCTTATACTATATCTAAGCCTCTCTAACCTACCTACGCAGTGTTAAGAGTTGGCGATCTATTCTGTCGCGGCGCCTCATAACTCCCCAAACGCATTCGTTTACCTATTCTTGCCATTCTAGAGTTTGTGAATTGGACAGTGGGGGTTTGCCCGCATTTCTCAACCCATACATGTGTGATTCACGTGTCGATGAGACGCGAATGGTCGTCCCATGTCTGGCGACAATTCCCGTCGGGAAAGCCTGGCTCGTCACAGAAGGGTGAAGAGGCCGTGACTGGCATGTGAAAACATCAGCCACATGCAGATCCGCCAGCCCCCTTTGAAAGAAGAGGGGAAAAAACGCACACTAGCTGTGGGGTAGGTTAAGGTGGAGGGCTATAGTAGGAGCAGTTTCTAGAGGTGAATTTATATCAGTAATTAAGTAGTGGTTATAGTAGGTAGGGTAGGACTGCCCTATTCTTGAGGCCCTAGGACTAAAACTTTTAAAACAGCTTAAATTATTATTTTAAAGATTAGAAAAAACCAATTTTTTTTATTTTTTGTTTATAAGTAAATATGATTTTTTATTATCTTTTAAAAAGCATAAGTATTTTAAACTAATTAAATACATTATTAAAACTAAAGAAATCTATTATTAGTTATTAAAAGGCTTTTTAAATAGTATTTAAAAATAATTTACTTATTAAAACTATAAAAGAAATAATTATATTATAATACTAAAATAGTCTTAGTTTTTTACTATGTCTTTATAACTTAAATCTTAAGTATATAATCTAATTTTAATATTATTAGAATGCTTTAACTCTAAACTATCTAATAAGATATAAATTATCTCATTTTTAGACAAGCGGTTCCTAAGTTATTATAGAATGTTGAAGGGTTCCATAAGGTGGACTGCTATTTTAGACATAAAATCGCAGTCGTCGAAAGCGTCTAGATTACTGTAGGTTCGGATTTCTGTTGTCGAGCTGTTGGCATCAAGGTAGAGCCGGTGTGAAGCTTCAGGTCAAGCCAGGGCAGGGCATGGCCGAGACTTTATATTCCTCTCTCTATGGCACGCCAACTCCTGACGTGTTTTATAGTTGTCACGTCATGTACCTTTGTGCAGCACTGGAGCAAGAAGTATTCGGCGTTGTGCAGAATGAAATTAAAGTGGCCAACTTATGAAAACTATTCAAAAGACGATTTCAGATAGAATGACTATTAGTGCGAGACATATGAGTCAACCTACACTCACTACTTTGAGGTTACGAACCCCAGCTGCTACTACCACTACTAATCATAATAAAATACTCCGTCACTGGCTACTCCTGTCTGTCGAAAGATTAGAATGTGCTTTGATGTCATCCTTCAAGCCGCATTCCTGAGTGTCGCTGTGCTTCAACTTTGATCTTGTATAAGGCTCCTACAACTTAAATCCCGAATTACAGGTTTAGAGCTGAGACAGAAGTGCTAGCTGCATTCATTCGGCGGCCAGACAAATAGACAGATCTGGGTGGGAGGAGGGCTCATCCGGAAAACAGTTATCCGGAACATATGACGCGACAACGATTCAGATGATTCGATTGGCAATCTAATTCTCGCCTCCCATCTAAGACAATCTGCCTTCTGATCTATACACCGGCCGCAAGCTAACACGCATCGCGTTTCTAGATTGTGAGTGTTGTCGAAATGCATTGACACACGATAACTAGCCAACCACAAGTTAACACGTCTGGTGTTTCTAGAATGTAAGTATCGTCAAATGCATAGACAAACGATAACTAGCCATCTTCAAGCTAACACGCACGGTGGCTCTAGCCAGTGAGTGTTGTGTTGATGAATGCATGGAACGGCAGAAAGCCGACGGCAAGCTAACGTGCATGGTGTTTCAAGGCCGTGAGTATAATTAATTGCATATACAGAAAATAACTATAGAGCAGCAAGTTGACATGCATGCTAACTCAGCAAGTAAGTACTTTCAATTGCACACACACATGATTATCAGTCGGCAATAAGCTGACACAACTGGTATCCTAGGGCGTCAGTACTCTGAGGATATAGCTGTGTGACGATTGACTGACAGCAGGCTTGCGCACATGACCTTAATAGAACATGAGTGCTACAAAATCCACAGAAACCGCAAATTCCTTGTAATCAGAAGCTGACGGAGTGGACGGACATGGTAAAAAACACGCTCGGCTCCGAGGATTGATTTCTCTTTGGGGGGAATTTTTTTAGGTTGGCTTCGATCGTTGTATGGAGTTCTCTATTGAGTTTAAGTTCGGCCGATCGCTGGCAGATATACTTACGTGGAGAGTAGTGGGTGAGCCACACACATTTGGGGGATCGGGGAAGATCTGCATGGCTTCAACTCGTAGGAAGTGTTATTGGCATCGCGATCATTGGATTGTGTCGATCATAGTACCCTTCTCGAAGAACATGAATCTTCTCCTCCATCGCGATGAACGTGCAGGATCGCTGTACGCAGCATAACAAGACTGACGTACTTTGTAGTGTGATAGGGCTTTAAAGATAGAAGGATGGAGTTGGGATTGATTCAAACATGGAGTGGGTTGAAATAGCATGACATCTTCACGACGGCTGAATCCACTCATGTTGCAGCAGTTCTGCCGCGGTCTTCCTACAGCTTGGGTCAATCATCAGCATGCCCTTAATAAAGTCGATGAACATATCGACTTCATGATCAGGCATATCTTCGGGCTTCAGAAACGGCTTCGATGTGCCGTTTACTAAACGTTCGAGGGTCGTAGACTTTAGGCTCGGGATTCGAACAAGACTTCCTACAGCCAAAATGCATTAGACAAACCAGTAGATGATGTTAGTACGAAGGGGATGTACCTTGGTTATCAAAAAAATGTGCCGCACGTCGTCCCTGTCTAATAAGAGAGGGTGGGAAAGGACCTAGGACCTCGATAATTTTGGCTAGATGGTCATCTTCAGCGGTCCAAGTCCCTTTTAGTGAAGCTGTGCCAGAGAAGAGAACTATCCCTTGGATAAGCTCTAAGATCTAATAATTCAGCATCAGCAGAGTTCATATGGTGCATCACCTAGTAAGAGACTCTTACAAGACATCCGAGGCTCCATATATCGACACCAGTATCCCACGGGGCACCAATAGTCACTTCTGGTGCCCTCAAAGCCTGTGACTGGATCATATCCGATAAATGATTGTCTCTCCAGGATGCTATGACAAGATGAGATGCGGATTCAATGGCTAGGATATGGACCTGCCTACCGACGCCAAAGTCAATAATTCTAATATTGGGACGAGTTATTTCCGAAATTGGTGGTGTTGTGATAACCTCGCGAAGTGGCGTACCGCGTTCGAGATCTGCTATGCGCGGGGGGACTGTCGATAGGTATTGCGAAATAGTTTTATCGGGTTTGTCCAATTCCAAGAGTATGTTCGTCGGTTTTAGATCTATTTAAGATTAGCGATTTTCAGTAATATAGAAAAGGAAGATATTTATCAGATGCTATATCCTACCAGTGTGAATGATACCACATTCTCTATGAAGGTAATCAAGTCCTAGCAGAAGCTGTGCTGCAATTGACTTCACGGCCTTTACAGGTAATCTCCCATCGTCGTATTTCGCTGTCTGGAAATTCAAGTGATGTCCTAGTACGTCAAACACAAGGCAGACATGTTCGCCATTCGGTCCATTATGCTGAAACTTGTCGAGGAGATGCACGACATGAGCGCTACCATTATGAGAACTCTGCCTAGAAATTTTGCAGATTTTTGAGAGAATCTCCGTCTCAAAAATACCAAGGGGGCCACCATAGCAATCAGCTCTCAACATCTTGAGCGCCACATATCTTCGGCGTCTACCTCTAGTCAGCTCTATATACAATGGTGATGGGCAACCTACTTTAAGTCCCTAGCCAGCCAAACGGTAGAATATTGCCCATAACCTAGCTTCCTTAAGATGGTATATTGGTCGCGGTGAAATGTATCGCCGAGCGAAATAGGATGAAACCCGCCAGGTTTGTAATAATCTGGTTCTTCTATGGCTAGACTTTTGAATACAACTGGTGCGAGCTGTGATTGCGGTGAGAACAGCTTCGCAATACAAGACCGTGCTTTCGTTACGGATGTCTTGATCGAATTCATCGCATAGATGATGTTATGTTGGAGTCTGCGACATGAGTGAGGACATTGATATGATCCCGCGGAAGGTTCACGTGACTGGCTCTTGCGCCAATATATGTTACAGTGGCTAACTTTCTCAACGGCGTCAACGACGTTGGAGCAAGATGCACAGAACATCGATCATGTCGTTTTGGAGCACATCGCATCACTCACCTACAGTATGTAGCCTTGACCAGTCCTTGACAAGCCCATTCCGCTACCATGACCGCCAAGTGACCCGCCGGTACGGAGCACATTAACTCCATAGCCAGACTATTCTGTTTAGACAACGATGGCGGCGGGTGTCGCGACTGAGTCTTTCTAGTTGAGCACACTTTCTGCCTTTTCATCAATTACGCCTTCTTTGCGAGCCGGCCATGACGGCACCGTAGTCACTTTGCGGCTACGCTGCATGCTGTCGACGTAGCGGACTAATGTCGGTATTCATGCGACCCTTTCAACTGTGCAGTACGGAGCACGTGAGATGTTGCACCACAGCGTCGATGCCACGCGCTGACGCCAGCATGCATCTTGCCGCCTGACCAGTCAACCCCTCGTTTGTTTCGTCTCCAATGTTGTGCGCACGCGAGTTCAGCATCTTGACCCCATTGTTACGACCCTACCCCAGCCAACTCATGTTTGTGGCTGACCTTGACTATGATTGCTATGAGAAGCTCAGAATCATATACCATAGGGTGGGTTGCCGCACTTGTTTCCGAGTTGACCGCTGCCAAGGCCCAACTCGACGAACGGCACGAAGAGCCGGTGGACTTTCGACGGCATTCTTCTGATGATAACTCGTACTCCTGGGGTCGTATAGGGAAGCACAATATCGTCATAGCCCAGATACCCGCCGGCACGTATGGCACGACGGCTGCGACGACGACGGCCCTTCAACTGCGCATGTCCTTACCCGCAGTCAAGATCGGTCTTCTCGTTGGAATTGGGGGCGGAATTCCTCGACACGATGACCAAGACGTCCGACTAGGTGATGTAGTCGTGAGCCAACCCAAGGGAGCCAGCAATGGTGTTGTTCAGTATGATCTGGGCAAAGCCGGGCCGAACGGGAAGTGGGAGTTAAAAAGCGGGCTGAACAAACCCCCCCGGGTCCTACTCAACGCACTGGCCGCTCTGCAGTCAGAACATGAGACTATCACATCAAAAGTTCCTGAACACCTCGAAGCGATGTGGGCTAGATCGCCGCGAACGCAGAACCAAAGCGAGAGGGAATTTGGCTACGTTCATCAAGGGGTTGAGAACGATCGCTTATTCTTGTCTTCATACGATCATACAGACGGGCACAACTGCGGCAACTGTGATCCATCCAAGCAAATTCAGCGTGCTACTCGGGGTACAACCGACCCCAAAATTCACTACGGCATCATCGCCTCAGGAAACACACTTGTAAGCGACGCTAGCACTCGAGACAAGATCGCAGCGTCCGCTGGGAGTGACTGCATCTGCATTGAAATGGAGGCTGCTGGCCTGATGGACCCTTTTCCTTGTTTGGTTATTCGAGGAATATCCGACTACGCCGATTCACACAAGAACGATCGGTGGCAACGATACGCGTCCGCTACTGCGGCGGCTTATGCGAAAGAGCTTTTAGCACACGTGCCTGTCAGGTTGCTTGAAAACACTACGCGAGCTGTGGACTCTGGTGAGGCAGTACACAACACCCGCGGTAGGAAAATATCTGACCGAATCCCCGATGGCTGGCAGTGCTCCTCTAACAGCCGCTGCTACCGCTGCGATCATTCTAGCCATTGGCTGGGTGAATGTTTTGCAAGCGATGACACTGTTGAAGAAGGTCGGGAAAGAAGGCGTCGAGAGGGTCGATGCATCAAGTGCGGGAAAGAAGACCACTGGTGGAAAGACTGCCGGTTTAGGGATTTAATATTTAATTAGTATTGTAATTGACTTTTTAATATATTTAAAGAGATCCTGCTTTTTTAATAAAAAAATATAGTTATAAATATATTAGGTATATTCTCTAGCTAGTTTTATTCTTTTAAAAATCTATTTAATGTTTATTCTTATTTAATATTATATAATAATTATTAAAGAGTTTTTTTTTAAAAGACATAATTAATTTTAATAGCTAGATTCTATTAATAAATAATTTTAATCTTATGTTTCTATCTTTATTTCCTATATAATCATAATATTAGAGAATCTAAAATATAGTAGCTTTTTATTATAGTTTATATTATTTTTGAAAAATTTAATTATTTTAAATATATAATTTTTTTAAATATGTATAGAACTAAAGTCCTTTTCTAATATATCTAGTCCTTTTTAAAACTAGATTAAAGCTACTATAATAAAGTTATAACTATTATATTATATAGCTAACTTAGTAGTAAAATTAACTTATCTCTCTTTAACCTTAAGCCCGCCTAGGGTAGTGCCATTATAAACGTTATTGATTAGGAACAAGCTTCCGCCGTGACAGCTTAGAGATATGTAGCAAGTACTGTACATGCTGCACAGACCTCAGCGGAGCACCAGCCACAACTGGCACTGGGCCACAGTAGCGCGTTCACGAGCCAAACAGGTCCTCAGGATTAAGCTTATCGGTCAGCCCAGCACTTTTGCCGGGCAGGCTGGCTTGCACCTAAATCCAAGGGTGGTTGAGCTGGGATTCATTACCTACAAATCACACAACAAAGAGATCTAAATACGGCCGTATCCCGCCCACTGGCCGTCTTCTTCTCTTCTTTTATATTGTTTTTCTGTATGCTCAGACTCGCCTCGCGCCCGCCCTCCCGTCTTGTCTTTGACCAACTCACCCGCCGATTTCTCGCTCCTACACCCATACGCAAAATGACTGGCGCAGCACTGCTCGGCGGCCATGGCAAGAAACACAAGGTGACCGTCGTTGGATCTGGTAATTGGTAGGCTCAAACATGCTCTCCATCTTATTCTGCCGGTGCAGCTCTAACCGCAAACCTGCAGGGGCTCGACCATTTCGAAAATTGTTGCCGAGAATGCCAAACTTTATAAGGACCTCTTTGAGCCCCAGGTCCAAATGTGGGTGTTTGAAGAGGACGTGACGATTCCATCCGACTCTAGACACGCGGCTGCGGCCGGCTCCTCTCCTCAGAAGCTCACCGAAATCATTAACAACTACCATGAAAATGTCAAGTACCTTCCCGGCATTACCCTCCCGAGCAACCTCATCGCCAACCCCTCCATCCATGACGCCGTCAAGGACTCCACGATCCTCATCTTCAACCTACCCCACCAATTCATCCACAACGTCTGCAACCAGATCAGGGGCCACATCTTACCCTATGCTCGCGGCATCAGCTGCATCAAGGGCGTCAACGTGTCGGATGATGCCGTCAGCCTCTTCAGCGAATGGATCGGCGAGGACCTCGACATCTATGTCGGTGCCCTGAGCGGCGCCAACATTGCCAACGAGATCGCCGCCGAGAAGTGGTCCGAAACCACGATTGCCTACGACCCGCCAACCATGGACAACAGCCGCAACCCTACTCCTCGCTCCGCTAGTCCTGCCGCCGGGGCTGCTGGGGCTGTAGACCTGTCGCAGATCCCCCACATGGATGCGCGCGGTCGAGCGACCAAGTCGAAGCTCACGCCCATTCCGCCCGAATACCCGCCGCTCGACCACGAGTGCCTGCGCAAGTTGTTTCACCGCCCATACTTCCACGTCCAGATGGTGTCTGACGTTGCCGGCGTGTCTCTTGGCGGCGCGCTCAAGAATGTCGTCGCCCTCGCTGCTGGGTTTGTTGAGGGCCGAGGCTGGGGCGACAATGCCAAGGCAGCCGTCATGCGCATCGGGCTGATGGAGATGGTGCGCTTCGGCAAGGAATTCTTCGGTCAGACCGTGCAGACGAGCACCTTCACAGAGACGTCTGCCGGCGTGGCCGACCTCATCACATCGTCGTCGGGCGGTCGCAATTTCCGCTGCGCGAGAATGGCGGTCGAGAAGGGCATCTCCGTCAGCGAGGTCGAGAAGCAAGAACTGAATGGGCAAAAGCTACAGGGGACATTGACCGCTTTTGAGGTACACAGTTTCTTGTCTAAACGGGAACGACTTAGGGACTACCCTCTTTTCACGGCCGTCAACGATATTCTAGTGGGCAAAGCACAGGTGGATGATATTCCCGCCTTGGTCTCGCGAATGGACCACGACGAGCCTCGGCTGTAAATCTGGGGGTCTGTCATTGATGCAACGGAGGAATGGCGCACTGCGGAAATCGGCGTGGCATGATGCAATTGAGACAATGGGGATAGGCTACATTCTTTAATACGTCCTGTGATTCATAGAAGCATACAAATAAATATAAAGAGCATACTTTCACTGAGTGTGCCACCATTGGGACCTTCAGAATAATAGTCAATCATTGCTCGAGTAACTTTCGAGGTGTGTAATATTACAATGCGGTCATGGCCGGATCAGGACGAATTCGGCCGTGGAGGACGCATCACAAGACAACAGCTCCTACTTCTTCTTGGCCAGGGCAGCTTTGTCCTCGCTCTGAAGAACAAACTCCTCGCGCTCCCACATGAGCTCGACGGCGGCGGCGGCGGGGCCAACCAGAGCCGTCAAGCCACCAATTTTGCTCACCAGCGCGACGAAGCCGACGCCACGGCCGCCCTCGTAATAGCGATGCGCGCGCGAATACAGCACCGTAGCCCAGAGCAGTAACGCCGCGGTGCCGATGTTGTAGTCCCACCGCAGGAAAGTGTGCACGCCCTCGGCAAGCGACGCGATCTGCGGGACGGCGGTGCCGCCGGCGGGCTTGGCCCAGGGCAGCGCGGTGGCGAGAACCTTGCTCGGGTGCAGCGCGGCGGCGTACTCGGGGCGCAGGATGGACGGCGCAACGGCGGCCGTCAGGCTGAGGCCGGCGGCGAGGACATGTGGGACGGCGGCGTTGGCAAAGGCCACGGCGTAGACATGGCGGATGGCCGACGCGCTCTTCTTGCGGTCGTCATTGGCGTTGGAGGAGGAGGAGGAGGCAGGGATCAGCAGGTGCACGGCGGAGAGGGCGAGCGCGACGTAGGCGGGCCACGGCTGCCAGGCGGCGACGAGGCGCTGCTTGACGTCGACAGTGTTGCGCCCGCCGAGGGGCAGCATCATGGCGATGCCGGGCACGGCGTTGCCGACGAGCCAGACGGCGGGGAGGGCGCGGAGCACGGAGCGCGGGATGTGCATGTTGGCGCGGGTGGGCAGGGAGGCGGTGTGGCCGGCGAGGAGGTGGATGAGGGCGTAGACGGGCGTGGCGAAGGCGTACGTGAGGATCTGCGCGGCGATGCCGAGATGAACGGAGCTGGATGACAGATGGTGTTAGGTTGTCGACATCGTGTAAGAAGGATGAAAGAGAAGGGGGGAAAGGACATACAACCCAGCGAGGGTCCAGGCATTGCCGCGGCGCCAGGTCTCGAGCGTGACGAGGATCCAGGCGGCGGCAAAGGTGCCGGAAAAGGCAAAGGAGTGCAGCACGAGCGCGGGGCTCTGCAGCGCGGCGATGGGCCAGAAGAAGGCGACGAGCGTGGTCAGCGTGCCGTCGAGGGCGGCGTAGCCGGTGTAGTCGCGGCGCAGCGGGGTGCCGTCGGGGAAGCGGCCGGCGGCGCCAATTTCGCCTATCAGCGGGAAGGAGCCATTGGCGAGGGACTGGTACTGGATGAAGTAGAAGACGGAGCCGGCGAGGGCGAGGAGGGTCAGCGGCGCGAGCTTGTTGGTCATGATGGGCGTGGTGGTGGTGGTGATGATGATGGTGTAGGGATGTGTGAAGGAAGGGAGAGAGAGAGAGAGAGAGAGAGAAGGGAAAGGAAGTTTTGATTATGGAGGGGTGGAGGGTGACACGGGGCTGCGACAGGATTATGTGATGAGAGACAAAGAGAGAGGGAGGAAGGGAGGGTTCGGGCTTGGGTGGTGGGCTTAATCAATATGCCCGGCCCTGCCGGCTTGGTTACAGCCGCGGAACCGAATTAAGGTGCGTTGGGTGAGTGGGGGAATGCGGAGGTCGGGGGAATTGTCTACGACATGGAGGCGTGGAGCTTCAAAGCAATGTAAAGCTTGTAAAATTATCATTGCAGGGCTGTGACAAGCTTTATTGAAGCGCAGTTCTGAGAGTGGTAACGGCAGTGAATGTCTCTTGAGCAGGGCTGTATTTAATGGTCGGCTGTGGATGGCACATACATAAGTGGGCTGTTGGTCGCGGAGGTTGTGAATCGGCTTGTTAGCATCATCATGTCCGAAGACGAGGCCAGCCTTGCTTGCAAGGGGACAACTAGTCACGTTGAGAGTGACCTGCAGGGCAATTGGCAGATGAATATATATATGCATTACGTTGTTTGTACTATGGTCCATCTGGACATTCAGAATCGGAGTTGGCAGGTGTTGGTTGCGACTCTACATTCACGTTACCTACTTGCTAGGGAGCATCAGTAGTAATCGTGACACTGTAGATGTGCTTTCACAAAGTCTTTACTAATGGTCTGCTTTTTCTCATAAAGTCACGATTTCAATGACATGCTAAAAGCATGGGCCGTGTGGTCATTGGATTCCCACCCAATGGTTACATCCCTCAGCGAGATACAAACAATCACCATTGACCACTTTGCATTGAGGCTGGTAATTGTGAATTGCATCGATAGCCTCGCTGACCGTCGCTCGAATCGATTTCGCCGTTTCATTCCGCCGCCACGGCCTGGGGTGGAATTGGATGAAACATTGCTATAACGTATTGAAGCATAGAACGTGTATATATATATATATATATATACATACCGGCGTGCTGTCGTTCAACGTAGGTGCCGAGCTTTGATTCCAGATTTTAGAATCGTAGAATTCTTCATGGTCTTGCAGTCACCATGTTCCCCGGACTAGGCAGTACGACGTAGTATTTCTTGATATGTTACAACGTAAAGAATGCCATTGACGCCAACGTATTTCACTCCTGAGTATACCGAATCTCTAGCATCTAACTCGGAATTGTCAATAGCATCGGTTTTAGGTCGCCATGGGCTATGAGGGGAGGCCAAGGGTGGCAAGGTGGGCAAGACAATAGACACCAATGGCATACTCTGATCTACTGTCGAATTGATCTGCACTACTTGATAGTTAGAATACGATTGGCCTACTCCGGACCTCGTCTGTAATTATGCATATATGTACTGTATGTGCTTCCCCCAGTGCACATGCATGCAAACGCAAAAGGTCCTGCCGCTGCCTGCTCACCGCCTCAGCGCCACGGCAGAAAAAAGTGACCTCCACCTCAAGTCGTGGTCTACCATGAGCTTCCATCGATGAGCCAAGCGCCCGTCGTGCATTTGTCAAGTCTCACCGAGTTGCAGCACCGAGACGCATCTCATACCGACAGTAGATCAAATCGCCAAAATGTCTGCCGCGCAGCTTCTCAACCCCAAGGCCGAGTCCCGCGTACGTCCCTAGCTGCCGACCCCCCAAAGAGACAATCCCTAATTTGATCGCAGAGGAGGGGCGAAGCTCTCAAAGTCAACATCAGTGCGGGCGAAGGCCTACAGGATGTTCTCAAGTCGAATCTAGGTCCCCTTGGGACTATCAAGATGTGAGAGTGATTGAATCAGCATTCTTCTTCCGCTTTTTACTCACACCTTTCTCGACAGGCTTGTCGATGGCGCCGGTCAGGTACGATGAGCTGAACCGCTTCACGAGGACGCCCCCTCTAACGGCGCGACAACAGATCAAGCTCACAAAAGATGGCAACATCCTCCTCCGCGAAATGCAAATACAGAACCCCACCGCTGTCATGATTGCGCGCGCTGCCACCGCACAAGACGACATTTGTGGAGACGGAACCACGTCTGTCGTCTTGCTTGTCGGCGAGCTCCTGAAGCAGGCCGACCGCTTTATTTCCGAGGGGCTACACCCGCGCGTAATCACAGACGGCTTCGAGATTGCAAAGATAGAGGCCCTCAAGGTGTGTAAATTATCATCGCCGCTGGGAGAGTGCACCTGACTAATGACGCGCACAATAGTTTCTGGACAAGTTTAAGCTTCCCCGAGATATTGACCGAGAGCTATTGCTCAGCGTCGCTCGCACATCGCTGTCAACCAAGCTCAACGCGAACCTCGCCGCAAAGCTCACCCCTGCCATTGTCGATTCCGTTTTGACCATCTACGAGCCAGGCAGCAAGCCCGACCTGCACATGGTTGAAATCATGAAGATGCAGCATCGCATGGCCGCCGATACCCAGCTGATCAAGGGCCTTGCCCTCGACCACGGTGCCAGGCACCCCGACATGCCGAAGCGACTTGAAAACTGTTTCATTCTCACTCTAAACGTCAGTCTAGAATACGAAAAGACCGAGATCAACTCAAAGTTCTTCTACTCCAGCGCCGAGCAACGCGATAAGCTCGTCGAGAGCGAGAGACGTTTTGTCGATGCCAAACTCAAAAAGATTGTCGAACTCAAGAAGCAAGTCTGCGGCAACGACGACAAGAAGAACTTTGTCATCATCAACCAAAAAGGCATCGATCCCCTGTCGCTCGATGTGCTGGCCAAGAATGGCATCCTGGCCCTTCGCCGCGCAAAGCGACGCAATATGGAGCGTTTACAACTCATCTGCGGTGGTGTCGCGCAGAACAGTGTCGATGACATGACGGAAGAGGCTCTCGGATGGGCTGGCCTCGTCTATGAGCAGACTCTCGGGGAGGAGAAATACACCTTTGTCGAGGAAGTAAAGGACCCCAAATCGGTCACTCTCTTGATCAAAGGGCCCAACCAGCACACCATCGCACAGGTCAACGATGCCGTACGTGATGGGCTACGCAGCGTTTATAACACCATTGTCGACAAGAGTGTCGTACCAGGAGCGGGTGCTTTCCAGGTGGCATGCGCTGCTCACCTGCGAAGCGACGCGTTCGAGAAGACGATCAAAGGCAAAGCCAAGTTTGGTGTGGAGGCATTCGCCAATGCACTTCTGGTCATTCCTAAGACGCTTGCCGCCAACGCGGGCCATGATATACAAGATGCTAGTATGTATTTGTCTGAACGAACTCGCGATTGGCTCATTTCTCATTTCGCTAACTTGCTATAGTCGCATCCCTGCAAGATGGTGTCAACGACGGCGACGTTGTCGGACTGAACCTCGAGACAGGAGAGCCGATGGACCCCGAGCTGGAAGGCGTATTTGACTCTTTCCGCGTTCTGCGCAACTGCATGGCCTCCAGTGCAAGCATTGCGTCGAATCTTTTACTTTGCGACGAGCTACTCAAGGCACGGCAAATGGGCAGAGCAGGTGGCCCAGGGCCTGGCATGGACGGCCCGGATGACCACATGTAAGAAACATAAAAAGAAGAGAAAATAGACGTGTCTTAGAGCCAAATCTCATGGTCATTTGAAAATAAATTCTACGCATTTTGGCTTGCGACTGTGCTGTCCAGACCCAGCATTCTATGCCCTGGGCCAGCGGAGCTACCCCGCGTTGCCGCATGATAAAGAAGACGCTGGCGATAAAAAAAAAAGTTGACCCCACCAAGGGACAAGAAAAGTACTGTAGTCTGTGAAGCAGTCGAAACAAACACGACATGGCTGATTATGATTCTGACTCGTCCGATGGCGAGTTTGCCGAGACAAATGTGCTTCTGGGATATGCCTCTAGAGACGCGGACGAGGACACGATAAGCCGCCTCGGTGGCCGGCCCGTAAGTTGCTGTCACATCCAGCCACTCCATCCATCTTGCAGACTCAATTCTTACCTTTGACAATCTTACTTACTGTTATATTCTCTTCCATAATTGCAGGAATGGCTTGACGCACAACAGCCTCCGTCCGCGGCGCTCGTCCGATGCAAAATATGTAAAAACATCATGGTCCTTTTGCTGCAGCTCAACGGCGAGCTGCCAGACAGGTTCCCCAACCACGACCGCCGAATATACGTCTTTGCGTGCAGGCGGACAAGTTGTAGCCGCAAGGAGGGCAGCATCCGTGCGATACGCGGTGTGAGGGTGTGGGCTGCTGCAGAGGGAGAAGACGCGGCCGAGGAGAAGCAGGCGTATGATGGCAAGCAGAAGGAGGAGGAGCGCAAGCAGGTTGAGCAACAACCTAAGCCCCGACTAGGCGATGCCCTCTTTGGAGGTACTGGGAATCCCTTCTCTTCAAATACGAATCCTCTCAGCTCGCCCTCGAATCCATTTTCCTCGCGGCCTGCTGCTGCACCACCCTCAACGGAAATTACGACAACCTCCACCACCACCACCGCCACCTCCACAAGCGAAAAAGATCTACCCAAGACCTTTGCCCAGACCCTCTTCATCGACACGCCGCCAGCCCCCGCCGCCCGGCCTCCGACCCCCGAGCCGTGGCCCGCCGAGAGCGCTCAGCCGAGGCCCTACCCGACGCTCTACCTCGCCGACGCCGAGTACGAGACGCTCGAGGACCCCGCCTCCGCCTCCGCACCCCTTCCCGCCAACGCGCGCATCGAGGACGCCGACGCGCCCGAGACCGTCTCCGCCGCCGACAAGGAGGCCTTTGAGAGCGCCATGGACACCACCTTCCAGCGCTTCGCCGACCGCCTCGCGCAGAACCCGGAGCAGGTGATCCGGTACGAGTTCGGCGGCGCGCCGCTGCTGTGCTCCCGGACGGACGCCGTCGGGCGGCGCGCGGCGGCGGCCCGCTCGGGCGCCCTGGACATGCCCCGGTGCGCGGCGTGCGGCGCCGCGAGGACCTTCGAGGTGCAGATGACGCCGCGCGCGATCGCGGAGCTCGAGGACGGCGGCGAGAGCGTGCAGGACGGCATGGAGTGGGGCACGGTGATTGTCGGCGTGTGCGAGGCAGACTGCGTCCCGGCGTATCTGGAGGAGGAGGAGGCGGGCTACCTGGAGGAGTGGGCGGGTGTGCAGTGGGAGGAGGAGAGTGGGAAGAAGTGAGCGCAGGCGTGCGGCTGGCATAGAACCACCGACCGTACTGTTTCGATGTGCGAGTCATAAGCTTTCCGAGCCTGAAAGTGGACAGAAAATGCAAGTCTTAGACACGAAGTTACATTTTGATCCAGATATGCTGTTGCACAATTAGGCTGGGCTCGACACAGGTGATTTTAACAGTTTGTTATTTTTTTCTTGTAGTGAGCTCTAACTCTGTTGACTACAAATTCGCGCCCTGCCCCCATGAAAAGTCCTTGAAACGCCTTTTTCGCACCGTTTCTACTCCTTGAAGATACGTAAAGTCGCGTTTCACGTTATGATGTGTCATCAAAATATATGGCCTTCCATATACATAGAAAAATAAAGAAAAAAAAAGCAATTGTCCCGCTCATACCGTCTCTTCCCACGTCCGGCGAATGACCCTTGAGAACTGCTCAATGTTGACATCCTCTCTGATCTCGGCCTTTTGAGCCTCGTTGTCAGGATTGGCGGGCACCTTGATGTTACCATCGGCGCCGACCTCCCAACCGAGAACCTCTGCGATAAACTTTTTCGTCTTGTCCTTGTTGAGGCCGAGCCAAGCCTCCAGGTGTGACACGTTGACCTCGCGGAAGGCCTGGGAGACGAGTACGGCGATGCGCTGACGCACAAGATCCTCGAAGCCGGTGATGTCGGCGATGAGATCGGCGCAGAGATCGTCGCCGTCGAGGTCAGCCCAGAAATCGGCGTACTGGGCACCCTCGAGCTGGCCGTTGAGGGAGCGAAGCTTTGTCAGGGCCTCGTTGAGTTCGCCAGTGGCAGCGGCTGTGGGGTTGATGAGGTGGAGGGCGAGGGCGAATTGCGGAGACGGGAACTGTGTCATGGCCTTGACGAGGATGTTTGTGACGACCTCATCCTTCATACGGTCGGGGTTGAGCTGGTATCTAAGGGTCGAGTCGAGTCAGCAAGGCCGTACGCTTCGAACAAACAAACGTCACGAGAGCAGATGGTGCATCATTCAGCAAACACACAATTCACGTCATCCATGACTGGGCTGATGACCCGTCACGATCAGGATAATAGGAAACGTTGAAGGTAGTCATCATTTGACACAAGAAACGACAAGGCAGCTCGAGGGCTAAGAGGGTATACTCACAGCTTCAGTAATGTGCGGTTAGCATTGCAGTCAGTGTAGTTCTGGTCGCACTGCTCCTGAAGGTAGTTCTCCAAGGGGCCGACAGCCTCAGGGTTGTATCGCTCTAGGCCACTGATGATATTCGACACATAGTCGGGCCTCTCGGACGGGTCTTCGCCGTTCATGATGGGCTCGTGGTGGTCGGGGTCGGACTGTATAGAGGAGGAAGGTTGTCGACGACGAGAAACGAGTCGGTGGGGCTTTTTTGGGCAAAAGAATTCGAAGGTGCGGTTTCTTGTGTGCGTCCAGAAGAGGCCTAGCGTGAACTTGCTGATAGTAGTAGTCACGTGCTTCAATTATGTCGCTGTCATATCTTGGAAGCCGCAATCGCGTCACCAATCACAGCAGCTTTGGCATGAGACGATTCACCATAATTTATGGCCATGGGTTGATTTTTTTCCATTATGTGAATCCTAAAGCATCTGAGTTGCTCCGTCGGATGAACTTTGCTTCTCAGTGAAGCATTGTTTTGAATATGTCAAGTCCAGCGAAGAAAAGGAAGCTCAATGACGCTGGCAAGAACCCTAAGCTTCAGACGAAAAGCCTTGAGTACTTTTTCTTAAAGCAGAAGCAAAATGGAGATGTTGAATCTGCCGCTAATCGTCCGCCTGCCCCGACGGATGCTCAGGCGCTGACGGATGAGGAGCTGGCTCGCAAGCTGCAAGCCGAGTGGAACCAAGAACCATCCGAGTTGACAAAAGACCTGCCTTGCAATAATTCTCCTGCAGAAGAAGGATCAGCAAGCAAAGTTCGTGAACATTTGGTGGTGGAGGGGCCGGCACTCGAGCAGACATCCGAGATAAGTGCCGATCTTTTGGACGAGGTACCTTCACAATCGAGTCTCGGCGAGAAAAAAACACTCTCGCTTCAGTCCGCCGCAGCCAATGAGGATGTCATCACCACTTCTATACCGTTGGACGAGCCGCCACTCGCATTTGAACCCTCTAGGTATATCGGTCCGCTCAAGCAGCATTGGTTGAAGGATGGTGGCAACGCTTCCTACGCGCTTCTCACACGCTGCTTTGTCCTCGTTAGCAGCACAACAAGTCGCATCAAAATCGTTGATACGCTCGTCAACTGTTTACGGCTGCTCATAGAGGGTGATCCGGAAAGTCTACTGCCTGCAGTAAGTGTGAAGCTGTATGTGTCGTGACGCTTACTGACAGATGCAGGTTTGGCTTGCCACAAATTCCATCTCACCCGCGTACATCTCGTTAGAGTTAGGCCTTGGTGGCTCTGCAATTTCCAAGGCTTTGAAGCAGGTCTGCGGCTTGGACGGTCGTTCGCTGAAGACGCTGTACGATAAGCACGGAGATGCAGGTGATGTAGCCTTTGAAGCGAAGAAGAAGCAAAGCTTCACACTGAGAAAGCCGAAACCTTTGTCTATCAAGGGTGTATATCAGTCCCTGGTTAAAATTGCCACTACACAAGGGCAAGGGAGCAATGAAGTGAAGCAACGCATTGTCGACCGCCTGTTGCAGGATGCACGTGGCGGCGAAGAAAGTCGATTTGTCGTGCGCACTCTCTGCCAGCATCTCCGCATTGGAGCCGTCAAGACAACGATGCTCATTGCATTGTCGCGAGCGTTTCTATTGGCAAGACCAGTGAATGCTGAATATGAAACGCGCAACATCGCGGCCCTTTCCAAGCTAAAAAAGGAAGAGTTAGCTGATGTTTGGGCGAGAAGTGAAGAGATTGTCAAGGCCTGTTTCGCAAAAAGACCAAACTATAACGATCTGATTCCTGCTCTACTGGAAGTTGGTGTCGGCGAGGAGCTGTCACTCAGATGTGGGCTATCGCTTCATGTTCCGCTTCGGCCTATGCTTGGAAGCATCACGCGAGACCTCTCTGAGATGCTGACGAAGCTGCAAGATCGTGATTTCACCTGCGAGTACAAATACGACGGACAGCGTGCGCAGGTGCATTGCGATGACAATGGCAGGGTCTCCATCTTTTCGCGTCACCTTGAGCTTATGACGGATAAATATCCGGACTTGGTAGAACTTGTGCCGAAAATAAGAGGCGATGGCGTTTCCAGCTTCATCATGGAAGGCGAGGTGGTTGCGGTTGACAGTAATAGTGGCGAGTTGAAAAACTTTCAGGCTCTCACGAATCGTGCCCGCAAGGATGTCGACATCGGCAGCATCACAGTTCAAGTGTGTTTGTTTTCCTTTGACCTGATGTATTTGAACGGGCAGTCGTTACTGGATCGCTCGCTGCGTGAACGACGAGAGCTGCTTCGCTGCTTGTTCATTGAAGTGCCAAAACGCTTTACGTGGGTTAAAAGTCTCGACGGCACTTCAGCTGACTCTGAAATGGTGCTTGACTTTTTCAAGTCTGCGACCGAAAGTAAATGTGAAGGGATTATGGTTAAAATTTTGGACAACCTGCCTGACATGGCGTATCAAGGAGAAGACAAACTTGGGAATGATATAGATGATGCTGAGCCCTCGGCGAAAAGGCTCCAATCCAAAGCTACATTCAAGCAGAAACAATCATCCGGACGCACGGAAGAGCCTTCCAAGAAAAAGACGAGGCGCAAGGCGCTGCTCGCGACCTACGAACCTGACAAGCGCCTCGACTCATGGCTCAAGGTCAAGAAGGACTACAGTTCGAGCTTCGATACTCTGGACGTCATTCCAATCGCGGGCTGGCACGGACAGGGTAGAAAAGCAAAGTGGTGGTCGCCCATTCTCTTGGCGGTGAGGAATGAAGAATCGGGTACACTGGAGGCGGTGTGCAAATGCATATCGGGCTTCACGGATACATTTTACAAGGCGAACAAGGCGTTCTACGACGAGGGTTCAGAAACGGGCGAGCCGAAGAATACTCGACAGCAGATGCCCAGCTTCATTGAGTACTCGGGCCCGATGCCTGACGTTTGGTTCGAGCCGCAGGAGGTGTGGGAGATGGCCTTTGCCGATATTACGCTCAGCCCGACATATACTGCGGCCATCGGCCTAGTGAGCGATGAGCGAGGACTGAGCCTTAGATTCCCGCGGTTCTTGAAGAAACGCGACGACAAAAGTATTGAAGAAGCGAGCACGAATGAATTTCTTGCTGGACTATGGCGCAAGCAAGAGGCAACTGCGAGCACTTCGGTTGGCAACAACCAGCCGGCAGACATGGAGGAGGATGAATAACCATCAATGTAAAGCCATATATCCTAGATCATGGACGTACACGCGCTGGTAGCGGTACAGGATGCAGCTGCTCGTTGACAACCTGCACGTGTGCCATTATTTCCCAGCATTTAGCTTTTGCGCAATGAGACTGAAGACGGCCACGGATCCCATGAATAGCACTGCATTGTAGAACTAGACATTTTAGTGATGAGCAGACATTATGGCCCTTCGGAGCGACTCACTGCTTTTCGAGAAATCTCCCGGCCCTCATCGTCGGTCCGAGACTCGACAAAGAGCCGACGAAGATTAGGAAAATTGGCCTACAATAAATTAGTAAGAGCTGCAGCCGGGGCGGTCAACATACCATGGGCACTCCCGCGACAAAAATTAATGGCCTCTACGACAGACTTCAGAGAGCTCTCATCGTTGTTTGGTTGAGAAGAAGATATTGGCAAGGTTCGGGCCCTCTGACTAAGCCAAGTCTTGCCAGCCAATTAGCATGACTCCACCGTGGCTCTAGGGGCAGAGAGGTAGCGCCTACCGTACAAGCGACGATGACAGTTGGTGCAGGATGCGATACGGAGTCTGACCTTTTCATCGACCACGTACGTACCAGCTGCAGTAGACAGCGGCCGAACACCAAACACTTCTGAGTTTCGGAGAGAGCCAATCGAGGTACTGGTCGTCCCACCTGGACCGGCGAACACCAGCGTGAAGAAGCACCAACCAAACCGTTGAGTGGCTGCCCCTCCTCGCCGCCAGAGCCTCGACCATGGCGGTCAACCGCATTCGAGGCGCCTTTGCGCCGCCTCGAAAAGGAGAAACGTTTGAGCTGCGAGCCGGCCTTGTCTCTCAGTACGCATACGAGCGCAAAGAGTCCATCCAAAAGACAATCATGGCCATGACGCTAGGCAAAGACGTGTCCGCTCTGTTTCCTGACGTGCTGAAGAACATTGCCACGGGCGACTTGGATCAAAAGAAATTGGTCTACTTGTATCTGATGTGAGCATCTACACGACTACAGCAGAGGCAATCAGCGGCTGCTGGTGGTATTCGGCGGAGAGCTCTGACCGGCGTCTAGGAATTATGCCAAATCACACCCCGACCTCTGCATTCTCGCTGTCAACACCTTTGTGCAAGACTCCGAGGACCCGAATCCGCTCGTACGAGCGCTGGCTATACGGACGATGGGGTGTATTCGCGTGGACAAAATGGTGGACTACATGGAAGAGCCGCTGCGGAAAACGCTACGAGACGAGTCGCCGTACGTACGCAAGACGGCGGCTATCTGCGTGGCCAAGCTGTTTGATCTGAATCCGAACATGTGCATCGAGAATGGATTCCTGGAAACGCTGCAAGAGATGATAGGCGATCCCAATCCCATGGTCGTGGCCAACTCTGTGCAGGCGCTCTCCGAGATTACCGAGACCGCGCCCGAGACGAGCGCGCTCATCATCACGCCGGCAACGCTGAAGAAACTACTGCTCGCCCTCAACGAGTGCACTGAATGGGGCCGCGTCACAATTTTGAGCACGCTGGCTGCCTACGCCGCGAGCGATGTCAAGGAGTCTGAGCACATATGTGAGAGGGTTGCGCCGCAATTCCAGCATGTCAACCCCAGTGTTGTGCTTGCCGCCATCAAGGTCGTTTTTACACATATGCGGTCCGTCAATCCCGAGCTTATTGCATCGTATCTCAAGAAGATGGCTCCTCCGTTAGGTGAGACGAAGTACCTCGAGTCTGCGTTATCCAGCTAATAGGTTTGGGATCTAGTCACGCTTGTCGCCTCGGCACCCGAAGTTCAATATGTTGCTCTGAGGAACATTGACTTGTTGCTCCAAGCCAAGCCTGATATTCTGAGCAAAGAGCTGCGTGTGTTTTTCTGCAAATACAACGATCCCCCCTACGTGAAACTCCAGAAGCTCGAGATTATGGTCAGAATAGCAAACGAAAAAAATTATGAGCAGTTGCTATCAGAACTCAAAGAGTACGCTCTCGAAGTCGACATGGACTTTGTTCGCCGGGCTGTCAAGGCCATCGGCCAGGTTGCCATCAAGATCGAGAATGCAAGCGGAAGGTGCGTGCAGGCGCTGGAGGATCTCATCTCGACAAAGGTCAACTACGTGGTGCAGGAAGTTGTCGTTGTCATCAAGGATATCCTGCGCAAGTATCCCGGCTATGAGGGCGTCATCCCGACGCTATGCAAGTACATTGATGAGCTGGATGAGCCCAACGCGCGGGGTTCCTTGATCTGGATTGTGGGCGAGTACGCCGAAAAGATCAGCGACGCGGAACAGATTCTGGAGGGCTTTGTGGAAGGGTTTATGGAGGAATTCACTCAGGTATGACCGAGGCGAATAGCGACGGCGCGAGATGGCATCACTGACATGGTCTAGACGCAACTACAAATATTAACAGCCGTCGTGAAGCTGTTTTTGAAGAAGCCAAGCAACAGTCAAGGCCTTGTCCAGAAGGTCCTTCAGGCAGCCACTGTAGAAAACGACAATCCGGATATCCGAGATAGAGCCTATGTGTACTGGCGGCTACTCTCTGGCGATTTGGATGTTGCCAAGGTACAGTAGATGTGGCAGATCCCCATAGCAGGCGAGAGTCTTCGCTAACGTTGACAGAACATTATCCTATCACAAAAACCAACCATTACAACAACCATGACCAGCCTGCCAAGAGCACTCCTCGAGCAGCTTTTGATGGAGCTGTCCACGCTGGCGTCGGTTTATCACAGACCGCCCGAGTCGTTTGTCGGCAAAGGGCGGTTCGGCGCCGACGAGATCCAGCGGGCAGCAATCCAGGAGCAGCGACAGAACGCCGCCGAGAACCCGATCGCGGCCTCTGTGGCGGCCGCCACGAACGGTAGCAGCGGGCCCCAGAACAATGTCGAAAACCTGCTGGATATTGACTTTGACGGCGCGGCGCCCGCTTCGCGAGAACACGGAAGTGCTACTGCGACGCCAGATCGAGTGGCGAGTCCGGCCGCGGGCGCAGCATCTAGTGGTATGGCGGACATGATGAGCATGTTTGATGCGCCGGCGCCGGCGTCTAGTACCGGCGGCGGCCAGCCAGCTGCTGCGGCAGGGGGAAGCGGCGGGGTGAATGATTTGATGAATGGCTTCGAGGGCATGAGCTTCGGGGCGCCGGCGAGCGACCCGCTACCGCCGGCGATGCAGCTACAGGGAGGGCAAGGAGGACAACCGCAGCAGCAAGGGGGTGCCAGCGATGACCTCCTAGGACTGCTTTAAGATGGATTGTAAATGATTAGAGGTCTGGCGGCGCGCGTTTGGACGTGTTGTGTCATGAAATAATTTTTATTCTAAAAACACAAGGTGATTTAAATCTAAGACATTAAAAACTGATTAAGCTCGAGTAAATGTCAAACATCAAAATACCATAATGAAAAATATTGTCAGCTAGCCAACAAGGTATCATGCAAGTAAGTTCCTCTTCCCCCTCTCCCCGCCTCTCCCCCACCTCATGAAATCATCACTGCGCCGTGCCGTCGACCTGCCCGCCGACAGTGCCGTCCGTCGGTGGCGCGGCGGTGGCGCGGGAGCGCTCCCACTCATCCGGGGTCTGGCACTTTGCGGTCCAGGCGTGGATGGCGGCGATCTCGTCCTTAAGGGCGGCGTTGACGAGGCGGTGGCGCTTGAGCGAGGAGAGGCCGCTGAACTGGGGCGAGACGATGAGTGAGGTGAAGGCCTGACCGCAGCCGCCTTTTTTTTTTGTTTATGATACAAGATTAATAAAATGGATTATTATTATTATTATCGAAGAGGAAAAGTATGGGAGATGGGAGAAGAAAAAAAAAAAGGGGGAAGAGGGGTGCTCTCACCGGACATGTCGGCGACTTCAACGTGTACCGTGGAGAGACGCTGGGTAATGATTTCGCGCATGCTGGCGTCAGTTATTTGCGCCATGGCGTGGGGCGCGCTTCCGAGGGGGGAGATGGAAATGCTGGGAGGAAAAAGATGTGATTGATTAGATGGGTGAGCTTGGTGGTGTTTCTGACTGCTGCTGCTGCTGTAAACGTCCCTCGGTTGTACATACATGCAGTAAAACTTTATACCTGGTGAGTGGTAGTAAGTGGGTAGTATTTGTACCTGGTGAGTATGGGTACGTACCCTGGAACGCGGGGGAAGCAGCACCGTGGCTGCGTCGTGGTTTTTGGCACGGTATGAGCTCATGGGCTGTGGCGGTGGTGGCTTTTCCATATTGAGGTGGGGCCCCAGTGTCCTCGTCAAGCTTGTTGGAGCTCCATCGGAATGTTATTCAAGATGTTAATGCTGGCACTTTAGATCTAAACGGGACGGACTTTGCCATCTCGAGAACCCGGCTATCAGCATTTAACCCCCCAGCTGGCGGCGAGGCATGCGGATAGCCCGCCTGCCGTTCATCGCGAGACGCTTCACCACCCGCCCTCTGCACCACCACCCGGCCAAAGTCATCGCCCTCCGCTCAGTAGCTGCCCAGTCGACCCGCGGCGCTTCTCACGCACGTACGCTGCACGGCATGGCTGGCACGTCCGACAAGGGGGGCGCGTGGGGCGCGTGGCAGGCCGAGCCGGCCAAGTTTACCAAGCTCGTGGCCGACTCGATGAGGGCGCTGTGAGTTTTCTCTGCCCCTGTGGTCTGGCTTCCCGTGCTAAAGTTTAAGATGGAAGCTACCCCGAGGAAATCGCAGACCGCTCGTGGGACAATGTCGGCCTTCTCGTTGGTAATCACGAGCAAGAGTCGGGTCGACAGAAGCCCGTAGTGCTCGTCACCAACGACCTCACCTACCAAGTCGCCGTCGATGCCATCGAGCAGGGCGCCGGCGTCATCGTCAGCTATCGTACGTCCCACCGCACACGTTCCTCATTTAGCCCCATGTGGTCACATCCTTCACGCGCTCACTCACCGTTCAGACCCCTTCATCTTCTCCGGCCTCAAGTCCATCACGGACAAGGACCCCCAGCAGTCCACCCTCATGCGCCTCATGCGCGCTGGCATCGCCGTCTACTGCCCACACACAGCCGTCGATGCCGCCCCGCACGGCCTCAACACCTTTCTCGCCGACGCCATCGCCGGACCGCACGCCACCACGCGCTCCGTCGCCGTCCCCTGCTCTGCCGCCGTACCCGCCTCCCACGCCGGTGCCGGCTACGGCGCCCTCGGTGTCTTCTCCGACGCGGCGGCTAGAAACAGCCCCGTCTCGCTCGCGGAGATCCTGAAGCGCCTCTCGAACGCGCTCGGCGGGCTGCGCCACGTCATGGTCGCCTCGCCTGTGGGCGCTGACGTGAGGACCACGCGCGTGCGCAGCTTCGGCGTCTGCGCCGGCAGCGGGTACGACGTCCTCAAGGGCGCAGACGTCGACCTGCTCGTCATGGGCGAGACGAGCCACCACTCGGCGCTCAGGGCGATCCAGCAGGGCCGCACGCTCGTGCAGGTCTTCCACAGCAACTCGGAGCGAAGCTACTTGCAGCGGATGCTGGCGCCGTCGCTGGAGGAGAAGCTAAGGGTGGCGGTGCCGGACGCAAAGGTGGTGCTGAGCAAGTACGACAAGGATCCTTTTACAATATGGGATGTAAATGAGTTGTAGGATGTGTAAGAAGGGACACCAAAAAACAAATGCATCTTCGTGAAGCGAAATAGATGTGTGGATACAACCGCTTTTTGTACATGTAAAATCTAAAGAAAACATTGTGCCATCTGCTTGCTTTATTCTGTTTTCGTCTCCCTTTGCGCCAGCGCCGCATCGCCCTCGTCTATGCACGCCTGCACGTCCTCGCCACCCAGATTCTGCTCCCTCCACAGCTCGAGGAGCCTGCGCGGACGCTCCCACTGCCTTCTCGCCTCGTCGATCCTGCCCTCCCTGACCAGCTGGCGCAGCCGCGGCGGCGTATCGACGACCACCCTCGCCAGCTCCCGTGTGCGCCTCCGCCGCTCCTCGGCCGCACGCTCCTCTGCGGCCTCCGACCCGGGCGCCGGCACGCTCTCGCGTAGGGTGTCACGCATCGAGGCGGCCTGGTTGTATATCTGCGCGATGGCGGGGTTGAGCGTCGACGCCATGGGGTTGAGGGGGTCCATGTTGGAGCGCATCTGCGTCGGCGATGCATTAGCGGAAGGAGAACTCCTGAAGGAGAGAAGAACAAGAAGGAGAAGAAGAAGAAGAAAAACAAAATCATATGCTGCGGACACACACCTTGCGGATCGTCTCCGTCGCGGCAATCAGCTTGCTGTAGTTGTCGTAGACGAGGGCCTTCTTCTCGGCGTCCAGCGCGCGCACCTCGCCCACGATCCTCGCGTAGAGGCGCAGCAGCTCCTCGAGGCCGCTCTCCTCGGTGGCCCGGCGGACGAAGGCGTCGACGCCGAAGTCGGGCGCGTCGACGTCGCCGACGGGCACCTCGGAGTCGGGCAGCTCGACGACGCCGATGCGCGGCGGCGGCGGCGGCGGCGGCGCGCGGAGGTTGTAGTACTCGCGGAGGGCGGTGCGGCTGGCGCGCGTCCTGCCGGGCGCGGGAGAGGTCACGCCGGAGGAGGAGCGGGCGTTGGCATCGAGGGAGGGCCGGGCGGAGGAGGTCGGGGTGATGGCGTTGTTGGAGGGGACGCGGCGGAGGGGAGGTTCGCGCGGGCTGGCGATGGTGGACATGGCGGCGAGAAGAAAAGGGGAGAGGGGCTTCGGCGATGTTTGGATGAGGCGAGATGGGTGGTGCTTTATGGCTCGGAAAGGAGGAGAGCGGGTTGGAGAGAGTCGGGGAGTTTTGGATGAGTTACATACAGTAAGTGGTAGGTACTGGATATCTAGTACTGTACTATACCTTAGTAGTGGGCGGTGACGTGACCCCCTGTGGCACTAACTGGATTTAGGTACAGTACCTGCTAGGTACTACTGTACCGTGGCAGCAAGCGCCACTATCCCCATACTATAGCCGAGCCTATAGTCTCCTGTCCTATAACATCAGACGGTTGGTCTCTGTCCTATTACCATGATTTTTTTTTCTACCATAGAGGCATTGTGGCCAACTTTGCGTGCAGATACAAGCGAAATCCTGAATCAAATACCCGGTATCCATCATCGCATCGCGTATACCCCTTCTCGGAGCATAGGTCACTGTGGGCGGTGTAGTATGCACCTGGCTGTCTGGAGGGTACCCTCTTAACAACATGCTGACTACTGGTTTCTTGACAAGAGATTGCTGTTTTTCTCAAGATCTCTTATGATAAACATGTGGATATAAACATTCGAAAGCCCAATGGTCGGACCGAGGTTGTGCCTTGTGCGGCCTCGACCGGGTGCTCTGTCTCAGTCAGGAAACACTGCGCTCTAAGACACGAACAGGCTGTGAGTGCTCTGTACAGGCTACCTCTTGAGTTGCAGCTTCAGTGAGCTACAGTGGTTGATTTCTTTTAGCCATTAAGCCGCCTTTTCGGCCTGACTTGTCCTTGTTAAAGTATCAATTCTGCTCTTTGAGAGAACTGCTTCGAGAGAAGCCGACATTAGTCGTTGCCGCAGTTTACTTCTCTCTATTCGTTCCGTGCTTTCGTCTTTTCCATAATTGTAATTTTCCGCCAGTTTCTCTAGATACTCATACTCGTACCTTGTCGTCGACGCAAAGCTGCTTTCTAGGTAACCTTCAACTATAGTGTGTGCATGCCTCCGCAAGTCGGCGGCCTGGCGGAGGATGTGTGCGGCACCGCCTGTGTGCCACGTCGCTGCACGCTTAAATGTATATTGTTTTATCTATTGATTATTGATTCCAGAGCTCTGTTATACTACACACTTGACGTCATAGTTGTATAACGTACTGTCAGGCTGCGCCGTCTTTTTTTTTTTAAGTTAGTCTATCTTGTGACATTTTTCCCGCAGTAGTTGCAAGTCCAAGCTTGAATTGGGCACGAGATGCGTCCACTGCAAGTAGCTATCTGTTGGCTGCCTCTCTCCAAGTTGTCGCGACCGTTGGTCGTGTAACCGTTGCATCAAGTCTCGAGGTGCACGGCCGCGTAACCCAGAGACGTATACTTTTTTACACTTCTATTTATTTCTTAGACATGAGTCTCTTCTTCTGAATTTTGCCGCTTCTCTCGAGGCACAATAGGCAACATCTTGAAGTCGGCAATCAGGTCTCGTGACAAGATAGAAAACGATGCGCCTGTTGGGCAACTATGACACGTATGAGACACAGACCGACATGAAAGATTTTTTCGACGCGGCGAAGCTGATCAACCAGTGAGTTCGTAGCTTGGAACAGCCACGAGCACAGCTACCAAAGACGCATGTCTACGGTAACCGTACGAATTTCGCGCTTGAGGCCCAAGAGCTACTGCAGCAGTTGTGGTGTATTGTAATCGTACTGTCATATCTATGCAGCCCAAGCGGATACTTTGACTAGCATTTCGGAGACCGTACTGCAAATGTCCTGCATGTCTGACAACGTCTATGAGCGAACTCGACCATTCATGAGGGTTGGTGTTCCTTCCAGACTTGCATAACTGAGACACCTTGCTTGCATGGGCGGGCGTGCGTGACTGGGAGAATGGCGCGCCGCAGAGCCGATTTTTACTATTACACACTTCATTTTGTAAAAACGAAAATCATATAAGAAAAAAAAAAGAAAACTCGGGTATACCCTACATCCTACATTGAATATCCTCATAAAAACAGGAGGAGAGCTAGAGAAACAGTGGGAGTCTACCACAAACTAGAAAATCTTTGAGAAATTAGAAATCAGTTTAAATAGAAACTTTTTCTTTTCCATAAATTAGGATATACTTAACGAAAATATTGAGAGAATCTTCTAGATCAAGTTACATTCTACCCGACATTAATACTTGTCTTGCTTAGTACTGTACCATGTTCCCAACGCCGCCCCCCCTCCTCTACTATACGAACTATCCACCTCAAACCTACTAGGAGAAGCGCTGTCAACCCGCACTAGCAGTCTCTACTTGATACTTCCTGTTTTCTTTTTTACAGTTCGGATTGTTGATGCGGAGTCTGACATGTACGGGGGCATAGGGGCTCATAACATGGCTGTTCCTACAACTAAGCGTGATCGTTCTCCCATGCAATGTACGCGTTAGCCAGGTTCTTTTCTCGCTTTCGGCGAACGTCAATAGGCAAAAGGCCATTGGTGACATGGTGCCGCGGGCTGGAAGCCCTATTCGCTGCACACCATTATTTAATTGTCAACCTCGTGTGGGATGTCGCTTGCGAGTACTCGGATATACTCATCGTAAAGTTATGTATCATAAAGGCTAGAAAAATCGTATGCCATGAAAAAGAGAAGCATACTCTCAAACTCACGAATCAATTAGTGACTCCCATCGCAGGTCTCTGGCGCCTCACTACGAGCAAGCAAGCCTCAAGACTGGTCACGCAGCCATATTCGTGTAACTGTGAGAACAACTACAACTCCTGCTAGCATGTACGGAGATGGACACACCTCGCATTTCATACCCACAAAAATTGCCATGCTCAGCTCTCAATGAGCCGGGAGAGAAGGGGGGGGGGGGGGGGGGGGGGG
>JAFEME010000197.1:0-49451 GCA_018831755.1 Niveomyces coronatus | reverse complement strand
TGGAAAAAAAAATAAAAAAAAAAAAGGGTAATAAAAAAAAAAAAAAAAAAAAAAAAAAGTCAATACGTCCATTATTCACTTGCCCAACCTCCTAAAACTCTCCGCCTCCCACCTCACAGGAATTGGCCGCCATTTTTTTTTTTTCTCAATTCGTCTCTACTCTTTGGCTCCTAGCCGTCGTCGAGCGACAAGATGGACACAGCTTTGGAAATCCTCGACCCTCTGGTCTTTGACTATGCCTACTCGTGCCTGTTTCCCGGCCCGACGGTGGCCTGCGACTCCTTCTCCGACGCTTCCCGCTCCGCGTCGTCGATGATGACCGCCGCCGCCGCGCACCACAACTCCAACGTGACGGCCGCGACGTCCCATATTGCCTCGTGCGTCGTCTCCGCGCTGCCCCGCGACGACATTCGACGCCAGTGCGCCTCGATTCTTCTCGTGGCCGGCTTCGGTGCCGCCGTTCTTTACTTTCTCTTTGCCGGCTTCTCCTACTACTTTGTTTTCGATCGCCGTCTGGAGTACCACCCGCGATTTCTCGAGCGTCAGATATACCAGGAAATCATGTCGTCTCTCTGGGCCATTCCCTTCATCGACCTCTTGAGTCTGCCCTTCTTCCTCGCCGAGGTGCGCGGTCACAGCCTCCTCTACAGTCGCGTCGACGAGTACGGCTGGCCGTGGCTCTTTGCCTCGGCCGCGATTTACATGGTCTTCAACGACTTTTTCATCTACTGGATTCATAGATTGGAGCACCACCCGAGCATCTACAAATATGTTCACAAGCCTCACCACAAGTGGATTGGTCAGTTTGTAAATGTTAATCGCCTCGCGATCTGGACTGACGACTCCTCATAGTACCTACCCCCTGGGCTGCCATTGCCTTTCACCCCGTCGATGGATTTGCGCAATCCACGCCGTATCAGTAAGTTGGTGTGTGGCGCTTGACGTGAACCCGCCTCTGACATGCACAGCTTTTTCGTCTTCCTGTGCCCCATGCACAAATATCTCTACGCCATTCTCTTTATCCTTGTCCAGCTCTGGACCATCTTCATTCACGACGGCGACATGATTACTGGCACCTGGACGGAAAAGTTCATCAATAGCCCGGCTCACCACACCATGCACCACATGTACTTTACCTGCAACTACGGGCAGTACTTTACCTGGGCCGACGAATACTTTGATTCGCATCGCCAGCCACGACACGAGCTGGACCCGATCCACGAGGCGCTTCGGGTCATGCGGGAGAAGGGGCTCGTTGACGAAAAGGGCAACCCGATTCCCCAAAAGTCAAAGGAGGACTGAGTGCACAAAATAGAGCAATTTCGCTGTGTGGAACATTTTCTTTTTACATGCAAGCGTTGCGACTTTTTCCGCTCCTCATTCTGTTTTGTTTTAATACTTCATACGATAGGCGATCTTTCGAAAGGACAGGGGTCACCAGGGGTACCCCTTTTTTGCCCCTCTTTGGCCCCCTCGCTACGCCCTCCGAGACCGAGGACGACCGAGAAAACAATAATTGGAAAGGGAATAATTGCATGCTGCACACATGGCGTACCGGAGTTCATTCAACATAGTGGGCAGAATAGATTTTTTTTTTTCACACAGTTTAATCCATTGTATATATTTGGTAGAAGAGTACGGAGTAAAAAACAATAAACAATACATTGCGGTGGCAACTTAATGTCCGAGTACGGAGCAGTCTAGTTTCGATACGCGGAGAGCAATGCGGGGCCTAAATACGAATACGATCACAGGTTTGCCGACGGCAATCAGCCAGCGCGGAGATGGCGTACTCCAGAACAGGACTCTACATAGACATTAACGCGGCCAAACTTCATATTTAGTTGGCAGAATGATAACAACATTTCGATATTGGGCATTACTTTTCGCTCGCGTATGTTTCGTTGGTTGGTGACCTTCTTTAGACGGCTCAAGGTTCTGCAAAGTGCTTTCCGGCGATGTTGTACATTTTTATGTAAGTGCTGTGCTGCTTACTGTATTCTACAATGGCCAGACTTCCTCTCGGTACTCGTACCTTTTTTTATTTCTATTCTCTTTAGAAAACAACCTAGATATGCGTAAAAGCCAACGAATCAATGTCTAAGCTATTTTCTCGTCCCTTTTTTTTCACCATAGGTAGAGACTATCAATGGCCGCACTTCTCTCGCGATGATGGTCGAGCTTTATGCCTTCGGTTAGGCGGATAGGCTGCTCCACTATGCATCCGGGAATAGGCGGTGTCACGGGAATAAATCTTGCCTAAATTATGCATCTGCTGACGGTCTACAGGTATACTCTTGGTTACTATCATCTCACTCTATTGTTTCTAATTTCCTTTAATATAATTTTGCTCGATAAAAGTAATCACGGTTAGTCTTTCTATGATCTAGACGTTGACTCGTCGTATCAACGCTACTCAAGCAGTGTTGCAAGGCGACAAGACTTTTGACATTGTTATTTCATCGATCTATAATGTGCTGCTCTGTAGTGGTAGACCGAGAACGGCTACCCTGGGGATTATATTCCATTACGGCCGCTCCTCTCCCCAGCCGTTTTGTTCCTTCGACTCTCTCATATTATACGCATTCCGCCCACTTCAAAGGCCGAGTGACAAAGGCAAAACTATCGTGTAGCTATCTATACGCCCCCTGTCCAGAAGCAAAAGCAAGGCTGACGCCAACCGCCCAGCATTACCCTGCATCGTTTGCGTCTGTCAAGTATGGAGATCCCGAAATCACCATGCGTGGGTAACATTTTCTAGCCTGAACCTTTCTGGCCTGATCAACCGTCCAAGCGCGAGACCCCATGGCCTGATCATGGGCTGGACTGGTCGATTTGCGAGTATCCGAGGTTAAAGGAGTCACGTTTGCGATGAAAAATGTTGGTAGATCAATCTCGTTCAAATATATACAGAAGGTGCTTGATTGGAGCTATAGACCTAAGGAGCGACATAATAATTAAAATAATATACTGATAGAGGCCGGTGGCTACGCCCTTTTCATAGCGTCACAATGTGGGACATTGCGACGAAGTATATGCAAATAACGCAATAGAGCACTATAAGTAAGAATGCATATTTTTGGCGACACATGCCCCGAGGAAGTCAAGTCAAAGCTGTTCCCTTACGGCAATTGACTCTTTTAGCTGGGCTTCCTTCAGCGCTGTCTTCTCATAGTCGGCCATAGATTTCGCCACGAATACGGTATTTCGTATCTCTATATCGTTTCAGAACGTCGTTCCTTAAGTAGAAGCAACATATCGTATTTCTCGTGCGTTTAGGTTCTTGTCTGCCACGCAGTCAATTAGCTACCGGTAATTCGGGCTCTGCTCCGTGGTTCCTGCCTGCTTCCAGAAGTAATGCCAGTCAGACTTTTGAGCTTTCTCATCTAGTGCATCGTGATGCAGGGTAATTTGAATCATTCTGATCATTGCATCGTCAAAGGCCTGTACTCGATTGTTGGATAAAATGCCGACAAGCTACTCTAGGTTCCCGCAAGAACATAGAGACGAGGCCATTGGCTTATAGCTAACTCGAGCGCCGTGCTAGAAACACACCTGCCTTGTCCAAAAGCAAATCGCTTTTCATCGGCTGGCTATCTTGAAGATCACCGCTAGACAGCTCTCGAGACGCACTGGATCTACGCCAATCTGTCCTGCCGGTGCTTTCTGCGGCCAGTGTTTTGCCAACGCCGGGAGGACCACTAGCATTACACGTCAGATATATCGTCATTCCTGCCCGAAAGTTGATTACTAAAGCAGGAAACCTATGCCGCGCCCTTTTTCTTCGGTGAGGTCTCTGTATGAATTTGAATTTCCGAAAATGTATGCACGTCATCATCCCACGTAGCGAAGCTAAGAACTTAGATGGACAAGGTATTTTACACGAAAACAACATGTGCTGGGATTGAAGTAGCAGTGCCTACTGAATCAAGTTTTGCATATCCCGCTGCTAAATTATAATTATATTCATACGGCCCCAGCATTATAATACTGTGTTTTCACTATGCTTCTTCTTTTGCCCTTGAAGATCAAAGTTCAAATTGCGCCGGAATACATATTGCCGACTAGTCTTCGTGATTTTCGGAAGCTTCGACTTCATCCGCATCGAAAGACAAATCGTCCGAAGAATAATTCCAATTAAAGTCATCCATATCTGTATCAGCCGTGAATGGCAGCTGGAAAATGCCGCGTTCGAACTCTCTCATCTGACTTGCAATAGACGCCACCTTATCTCTCCATCCATCCCCTACACGTATATCTTCTAGACGACCGGCGCGCAGTATAGAGCGAAGACTTTGGAGACAGCCCTCACCATTCCTGACGCTGTCGAATCCGAGTTCTTCCAGAAGCTCGTAAGCAGCGCGGTGGTCATGGGTACTGCGACTGCTAAAATAACGCAGACATTCAAGCCCACTGCGTATGTAGTGTTTAATCCATATCAGCTGATAGTAGAGAGTAACTGACTGCTACGGCGATTTGGCGTGCCGCGAGTCTGCACTGCGCCTTTTCTTCCTCCCTGTTGTTTGTCATCGGGGTGTAGACCTGTCTATTGAAACAATCCCACCGAACAATACCCGTACTCAAGGTGCTAGGCAAGTCGCAAACGATAGGTTCGCCGTCCCTCTGCGGAGCGTTTAGCAGTAGCAACATTGTCCTCTGACTCCCAGCTCCAGCTGCAGCGACAATACCTGCAGAAAAGTTAACCCCATGTGTTTCTGGTGCAATCTCTGCATTCTTGACTAGCAGAAGTCTTGCGATGTCATGGTACCCATGGCTGCATGCTGCAAAGAGTGCAGCGGCAGCAGGCCCGTCTGGAGCTTGCAGGTTAACATCTGCTCCATGTTGCAAGAGCATTTGAACAATAGCGGCGTATCCCCCATCGCAGGCCGCCACAAGAGCTGTGCGATAAGGCCCGATCGTCGAAATTTGATTGACGTTAATTCCAGCCTGGCTTAATAGAAGCGACACAATGTCGTCTCTACCATTGTCGCATGCTGCAATTAAGCTTGTTCCGTAATCTCCATGACGCGCTGGTTGGTTGACGTCTGCACCAAGCTCCAGAAGATGCTGCACAGAATTGACTGTGCTTTTGTGATCCCGAATTATACAGATCATAGGGGTACCACTTGATTTCATGCCTGCAGACAGCTCAATGCTCCAATTTGCACCACTTCGAATCAGGAACAAAGGAGCTCTATAGCCAAACTGTTCCCCAACTTTTAGGAGCAGCTGGTCTAAATCAAGCTCGGGCGGTTGCACATAGCGGTAATCCTGGCATTTATATACTACCGGTTGGTTTAGAAGACAATCCACATTCTCCGGGTATGTCTCACTATGTTCGGTCGCCTGGTCAAGAAGGAGCAGGAGTGTTAGGTTGGCGATTTCTTCGCGGCACCGGTGGGGAGCGGTTGTAGACTCCGAACCATCCGGAACGTCCCATGGGCGCCAGAATAAACACCAAATGTATTTGACAATGGACTTGAGATAATTGGAATCACTGTTCTCTCGTTTTCTGTCGTCCCAGATGCTCGTGGGCCAAATGGGTCGCGAGAACGATTTCGTCTCGTGAAGTTTGCGACGAAAGGGGAAATGATCCTCGCGATCGAAGCGGAAGCAATCCTCAGGACGGAAGCCGAAACGATCCTCGCGATCAAAACTGGAACGATCCCGCAGCCATATACCACGGACAACGAGTGTAGACAGCTCCGACAGTACATCTTTGACATTCTGCAAGTCAGCGATGCTCACTAAACTCTCGTCGTGAAGTCGCGAATCCTCAGTGTTGACATTGCCCGCCGGCTGGTCAAGCTCTTGCCAATGCTGTGGGTGTGCACCTGAAGCCAGCTTCATGCGTGTTAATTCAAGAGATTTGGAAATCAGTGCCGTTAGAAGCAAGGCAGGCATTGTTGGCTTTCTAGAGAAATCACAATCGACAAAGAGAGAAACGTCTTGGTACCCCCATTTAGACGGAGAAAAGGTGACTTCGAGACAAGGAGCTCGGTCACCCCGAAAGATGCGTGAAACGAGGGCCAGGGTTAAGCTATCCTGCCAATACTGAAACGCGGGTGATGATGGCTCAATTCGTAAGAATCTTTCCCGAAGATCGTTCAGAGTCTTGTCACCTGCCAACGGCCCGTTCAAAGCTTTACCAAGGTGATAATTCCAGCGTGATGCCGCGTAGTGGTATAAGCTCGTCGGTGGCTCGTTTTCTTGGCCCCATCGATAGGTTCTGCTTTGGAAACAATCATACATCAGGCAGGTCAAGCAGGTTTCTGCCAAGTATGCGTGCATGTCTTTTAAAAAATCCTGCTTTGAGTTGATGAAAAACTCCTTTGTCGTAAGATGGGTTAGGCGAATTTTGTTCCGTTTCTCGTTCGCAACCACCAAGGTAGCGCAGGATTTCACGACTGTATCGACAGCCGGGACATTGTCTTTGTCGAACCCCTTTGTGCCAGCTGTGACTGCAAGAAGGTTGCAGAGCTCGCTCGCCGAAAACCGCTCGCCAGCAAGCACAAGCCACGCCAAGGTTTTCTTCGCGAAATCTATATCTTCCCTACCCTGCTCCTCAATTTGTTTGATGGTCTTTTTGTAGGCCTCTTCCAGGTTGTGCCCTGCTTCTCCACTGTCGATCCTACGAAGCCTTTTGTTCAAATCTGCTTTGCTTTTTGATCCGACAAGGCTGCTGATATGAAATCTCGCGAGCAAAAACCTTTATCGCGATTGTTAATGTATTCACTGCGCGCTAGCGTTCATCCATCGACTTACATCCCGTATGCCATTCTGCATACCGTTTCTTGGATATTTTGCAGTAATTCGTCATCGGCTATACCATCCCCTCCATCCTTGTCAATAACTTTTTTTGCAAAGTTATTTTGTTGTTCTTGGAAGTACTTGACAATATCCTCATCGACGGCTTTGATCTTGAGTTCGTTGTATTCGTTGAAACGCTGCAGCTTTTCGTAAACTTCCCGAGAAGTAATAAAGAGGTTAACATTTGAAGCCCTATTGAGGGAGGCCAATTCTTCTATAAAACTGGTTCGTCGGTCTTCTCTGCACTCATCGAGGGCGTCAATCACAATCAAAACCTTCTCAAAGGTTTCAGCGGCGAGTTTCAGTAAGGTAGTAATTTCTTCTGGCTCAGGGCGTGTCGCGCGGTTGCGATTGGTATCGTAGAGCTTCTTAACGGCATCGGGTAGACCTTGCTGCTTCTGACATAGCTGCTTTAAGAGGTAGGAAAGAAGCTGGTCTAACTTTTGCTCATCTTGCTGCGCATAATCGCAAAAAAGGTATGCAAGGCCAGTATTTGAATCACTCTCATAATGGCGATCAATGTATTCAATCACCGTCGCGGAAAGATAAGTCTTGCCTGCTCCAGGTATGCCTGGGCAAACCAAGACGCCTCCTTTTGAATTGACCCATGTTTTAAAATTTTTTGAGTTCAACAACCATTGGCCTGTACCCCTGCATCTTTCCCTGAGGATTTCGTGGTATTGGGGGCTTTGATCAAAATGAGTGATTCGCTGGAGAATGCTGTGTTTTTCACTGTCTAGAAGCTGTCAGGTTGTACTGTCATTTAAAATGTACTGGGGATAAAGATCGACGTTGACTCTGTTTTACCTTCTAGATGTCCGCTTATATTTTGCAATGTTTGCGCCACTGCGTATTGTGTTAATACAAATTACTCAATGCTACTCTGTATAACTCTCATACACTAACCCTGTTTGATACCTTTCATGATTTCCGAGGCCGAAGGTATTTTGCTAACATTGGCGGGTTTGGTAACACTGAGAAGTTCTTTTGCGTACGCAGCAGCCACGGCGGCTGCATAGTTCTGCCATTGATCATTTTTATGCGAGTCGCAGTAATCACAAATACCACGGATGACGAGACATGGAAAGTCTTTCATCAAGCCAGCGGCTTCCATCTCAACGCAAAGGCAGTCTTTCGCTATCAAGTCACGTTTTTTTGCATCCGTGATGACTACGTTGCCCGACGCAATGATACCGTAGTGGATTTCGGGGTCCTTACTATCGCGTTCCTTTCGTTCCACTTCTTGCGCTGCTTCACAGGCATGACAGTCTTCACTGCCCTGGTGGCTGTAGTCTGAGTTGAAAAGGCGATCTTTGTTTGCGCCTTGGTACACAAAACCTGGTCTCTTGTTTGACTTTGCCATCTTAGGGAAAGAAGCTCGCATGGACTCGAGAAACTCGGGTATTCTGCTGTCTTTTGTCAATTGAGTAATCTGAAGCTCGCTGACCGCTTTCAGAAGTGCTGTCGGCGGCGAATCCAGTTTTTCGTGTTTCTCAAATCCATCAGTAGTCTCCTTTCCAAAGCCATACAGCATTACGCCGCCAAATTTGCCGTTCGGTTGGCTCACCACGATATCGCCAAGGCGAATGTCATGTTCGCGACTCCATATACCACCTCCAATGCCGACGAGAAGGCCGAATTTAATGGCCGGAAAGGTTGAGAGCATCTGCGCTGCAACCGTGGCGGCAGATATAGTCCCATAGATCACTGCCGGAAGACTGGTGATAACCACATGGTGTTCCCCTTTTTTGCCATTTATAGATCCCAGGGTGTATTGATTGGTGTCTCTTGAATTCTGTTCACCCTGAGATTCATGAAGTCTGTCTAGCATCGCTCTGCTGGCAGCAGCTTCATGAGGTAGTGCAGTGATCCAGCCGACAGTGTAAGCGGAATTGTCCAACTCTCGTTCGTCGGATGAGGCATGACTCATTTCGTCCAGAGTTTACGAGGAAAATAGAAGTTGATACTGCCAAAGGGGTCGAATAAAAAGCGACATGACGAAGATGCCGCGTACAGCCGATTTTAAATACAATCAGCAGAACTGGCTCCTCTGTCTAGATCCTGACAGGTAACCGGTGCGGTTGACTAAGTCAACACGAGGCGGTGGTCCATAAAAGTTCAGTGCAGCAATGCATCCTATATCAAGCCACAGCGCCTACATGAAAGTTATCAAAGGCTTAGCTTTTCTATAAATATATGTGACTACGTGTCATACCTCCCACGCGCTGTTGAAATGATTGAAATGAGGAGACCACTTCATTATCGATCAATCATTAACATGCAAGCGGTACAAAAGCTGAATGCCTGCCTCCGTCAGGCAGCTATGCATTTGTGAGACTATTATGCGAGCCGGGTTGCCTCCGTCAGGCAGCTATGCAGTTGTGAGACTATTATGCGAGTCGGGTTATTACCGTGAAATTTCACTCGGTGTATTTATGGTCTTCCAAGAATTTTAAACATAAAACGCACTGTGACAGTTTAGAAGGGAGCTCTTGCGAGGGGTGGCCACGTTCCAGGGCGTCGGCGTGTCTCGTTCATCACGCCCCTTTGCCAAGCCGACAATGTCTCACCGCAAGGCACTGCAGAGTGCATTTAGTCGTGGGCCATGCCAGGCGAGAGATCTCAAAATAACACACTGTTTCGTCGAGCTTTGTTCAGGTCAATGATCTGTACTCGTAAAAAAAAGGCCGAATGCGAAATGTTGCCGTAGCGTTGATAGGCAGGTCTCGACCATGTTCTTTGCATGTGGTGGGTGCGGTAGGCATGGCCACTTATGCATGAAAGACGCCGAGGAAGACTTTTCCCCTCTAGCTGGCAGCCAAGTTCGACTCGGCCCTGTGGAGAGCTAATATTTGGCAGGCATGCATATGCATGGTCAGCATGCAAAAGGTCGCCTTCCTTTGTATAGTTCCCGTCGCGATGCAAACAGTCAGTTTTCCTTCATCTTGCCAAGTTTACCGAGTTACTACTAGTTACTAGTCATCTCACCAGGGAAAGATCCCGAGCCGATCGGGTCGGAATGTGCCCGTGTCCTTTCTGGGTACGCCATGTTAACTACAGTAGCCTGCTGGCTGAGAGCTCCTGGCCCTCCAAGCCTGTACCCCAGCCTCATTTATCGCACAGCCCACGGAAGGTTCGCACATTTATGACTCTGACACAAAATGGTCATCTTGATCCTAAATGAGTACACCTCCGGAATAGAGAGCGATTATTCCTTAGAGAATGCAGCGTCACAGCTTCATTTTCTATGCAGATTCATCCGAGACGACGGCATGATGACCACTGCGCTTACTTACTTGTTAGCACCTATCTTGTTCACCGTTCCGCTCCTGGATATCAAATCGTTAGTCTCCTCTACCTGTCAAATGCGGTCCGCGCCTAGGGCTTGCAGAACAATATAAAGGAACTCGGGGTTCATCGTCATCACTCCACCAAACCCTATGACTACTCGCTCATCATCTTTATATGGTATTAAAGCCTTTAAAACTATAGTACCTACCTATATTAGCTTGGTAGCTTCTTAATGCGTTACATTGTCCTTAGACTATACTATATATTATTAATTTTTAACTCTATAAAAGGATATTTATTATTAATAATAGCTTAAGTAATAGATTTTATAAAAGTAAACTATTTCTATCTATAAATTCTAGTAACTAATATATAAAATCATCTATCCTAGAATAATATATTTAGTTCTAGAAGTTTTATAAAATCTTAAAACTAAGAATACTAGGTATTCTCTAGTATATAGCTTTTCTATCAATGCTTAATAAATAATTCTTAGTTTTTAGGTACTAAGAGAACGTCTTTTTTAAATAGTTGAAGGTACTGTACCGTACTATTATTAGTACTACCTGCTAGCCTATCAAGTAATGACGCTAATGTATGCGGTGCGTTTTATAGCGGCGTTCCTTGGTACCCACTCGACATCGTGGCTACTTACTACTATAAGGAGTCGAATACTTCCTTCCCGCAACTCGTCTCGCCATGTCGACACGCGACCTGCTGTCAGGGCCCATCACCCTATCAGAGGCTGCGTCTCGCAGTAGTAATATTATTCATGCTCTACGCTACCCGAAGCTGAAAGAAGCTTTCTACGCGCACATAGAGGGCCATCGCCCGCTCCTCGCCGACCTCGTCGCGTACCATCTTGGCACCAGCACAACCGCGATCGATGTGTCACCGCAAGAGTATTGGCGCCATGGGTCATTCAATCTATGTATTCCTATCCACGTCCATCCTACCAAGAGCTTCCTGCGGCCCAGCATACCTGAATTCGTCATGATGCGTTTTCCTCTGCCTTACCGCGTCGGGGAGACAACGAGACCCGGCAACTCGGATGAGAAGCTCAGCTGTGAGGCTGCAACGTATGCATGGCTCCACGAGAACTGTCCGTCTGTTCCTATCCCCCATCTTTATGGTTTCGGTCTCTCGACGAATCGCAGAGTACGTGTCTGGTGGCTTCACTAGTTGACATATCCCGTCTCACCGTCCACGCAGTTCACTCATCTCGACCTACTCCCTTGGTGGTCACGCTGGTTCCAGCGCACGTGTCGTTTCTTTAGAGGTATTATGGGCTTGGAGCAGCCGTCGCGTTACGTCTGTCATTCTTCGAACCGTTTCGCGGCCCTTGATGTCGGTTACTTGATAATCGAGACCATTGCATCTGGTGAGATGCTCTCAGAATCGTGGGAAGAAAAGCGTCATGACGATAGGTGTCAGCATAATCTACAAAGCGGTCTCGCCAAAATCATGCTATCCCTTGCAAATGTTGAGCTGCCCCGTATCGGTTCATTCCGACTCGACAGTCAGGGCTATCTGCGACTCGACAACAGGCCTCTAAGCGTTGAATACACGATGCTAGAGAATGAAGACATACCTGTTGCCACATCACGAAATACAACCTTTGCGGCTGTCAATGATTTTCTTCACTCTCATCTAACTACCCTAGATAATCAGCTTTTAGGTCAGCCAAACTCGACTACCAGTGTTGCTGACGCTTGTTTTCAGATGTCAACACTTGTAGCGGCCCAAACTACGTTTCCGCAATTACTTAGGAGCGACCTTGACCGAGGTCCCTTTGTATTTGCTTTAACGGATCTCCATAAAAGCAACATACTCGTGGATCAAGACTGGAACATCACCTGCATAATTGATCTCGAATTTGCATGCTCGTGGCCGATCGAGTTTTTGCAGCCTCCGCACTGGTTCGATCACATAACTGTCGACAGGATTGCGCCCGCTGACTTTGCACACAAACACGCGGCTTTCACTGAGCACGTTGAGAGGGAGGAGCAGCTTCAACGGGAACGATGCCCAAAGGTTCAACGTAATGGCGAACCTCTCTCGTCCGTCATGCGGGAGACTTGGAGAAGCGGTGCTTTTTGGGTGACGCTGGCTATGAAGGATCCGGTCGGATTTACCTCGATTCTCTACGACCGCATATTGCCAGATTATTTCGGTTTCAGTCCCGAAGAGCTGGACAAAGCCGACTACGACTTTCTTGCTCGCTTATGGCGGGCAGATGCTCGTTCGATTGCCGACGGAAAAACGCAGGACAACGCTGATTATCACAACGAACTTGAAGAAGCCTTTAATCAAGCTACGTGATATATTTCTTAGATATATGTTCTTTCCAGGCCATGGCTATCTTGTGGCTCTGGTTATTTCTTTCCGTCGTTTTTCTTTCCGCGAGGAGGAGTGGGGGGTCGGAAAGGACCCTGCCGTCTGCGAGCTTGTGCCTGCGCGCCGGACGACGACAACTGTAGAGCTGCTTTTCCTGCGATCGGAATGGCGTAGATGGGCTTCATTGTTGCGGTTCCAATCTCTGCTTTGGAGGATGAGCCCGTGCTAGATTTTCCGGAAGATGATGTCGAAGTCCCCGTCTTGGAAGCAGAGTGTGTGCTCGATTTTCCCTTGTCTTTGTTTTCCATACTGATACTGGATGCCGGTCAGAACTGTATGTCAATCTGGACTAATTTCGCCTACCTTCGCTTTTATTTCCTTTTATTTGCTGTTTAATGGACCATATGGTAATCTGACAAGATGACCAAGGCGCAGGTTCAGGTCTGGCTGGATTGAGAAAAGATTAGGATATATAGAGAGATACCGTGGCGTTAATTATACATCATGGTTTCTACCTAGCATGTAGCAATTGCCATCCATATATGTTGGTCGAGGCCAGGAGGGCGCAGCTCTAGGCAGATGCAGAGGATGGTGGAAAATGCACATGTACACCGGCCCGTAGCAAAAATAAAGAGAGCATATTGCCAGTTTCTCATGCATGAGAGCTTATCACCAACCTGCCATGAGATATTTCACATTAGAACAGCCCTGGTAAACGTCATTTGAATTTCTAACGCCTTGATTAGCCAAAATAAGGCGTCCGGACGGACACGTCAGCGTAGCCTTGTATATTTCACATGACGATAATCCCCGGACGCATAGCTGTTTGTGCTGACAATCAATCCTGCCTATATTCACGCAGACACTGTGATTTTATGCTGGCTTTATGTTCAGGCGAAGCGTGCGTCGCAATCAGCAAGATCGCTGCGCCCCCAACGACAAAGGAGGGTGAGTCACCAAAAGGCCAACCCACAAGGCGGCCAAGCGTGATCCAAGCTCAATGAACTTTTTACACTTTCTGTCGAGAACCATGTCGGGCCGCAAGACTCGGCCGCTATACCAAAAGGCCAGGACTTCCGATAGTGGAATGCAATGTAGTCAAACCCGGGGCCCAAAACCCGAGGCCCAACACAACTATCGCGCTTCCGTGGTTCAGAGCCGTCCCGAGTCATCGGATCAATCTCATTGGTGGCCTTCGCGAAGATATGCCGGCGTTGGGGGGAACACGACGTTTCTACATAGAGAGTGTGGTGACTGGAGCATTACTGATGCCGCAAATTGACACTGAGTGCGCACGCCGGCTGCAAATGTTACCGTTATGTGCTTTGGTGGTCGAATTCCTTAATGAACAGCGGGGGCTTGTTGAACGAATTCTGAAGGGAGAGAAAAAAACGGCCGCCACAACTTTCCTTCTACTCTGTCTGAACTCCAGTCTCTTTGGAATCCAACATTCCTGTTACGCACATTGGTAACGTGGTCGATCTTTAAAGACAAAGGAATCAGTAAAAGCAATGTCTCTGAGACTTGGCCCTACACAAATTACATGCTCCGACGTTGGCCGCCGAGTCCGGCCAATTCCAGACGTGAGTGACGGTAAGGAATGAATGTACACGGTTTTTTTCCCTCTCGAATCCTGGCATCAACTTGCTTGTCTACGAATTTTCCATCCAACACATCCTCGGTAGAGCATCATCTCCCACGCCCTTCTAAGCCTGCGCAGTGAGCTCCTTACAGGTCGCAGCAATAAGCTTCGATAAGTCTCGACATGTCCTCACGGCATCGTCGCCCGATATTCCCCCTGCTCCCAGCGCCGTTCTTTCCTTAGTATCATCTACGAGACAATGCAGCGTCTATTGTTCCAGGGGTAGTCAGCTTGCTATACTCCTAGCTCAAAGTTGGGTATTCCTACGACACCGAAACTCTCGTGCGGCTGGATGAACGAAGGTTACCTTGCAAATCGCAGTGTTCCCATCAGCGGGCAACATGTCTCACACAACGGACTGATACTGAGGAAGGGTCTGGAGATGACTGGGGCATTGCACTGGGCATTGGGCAAACCATTTCGCAGGTTGGAATCACATGGTTCTCAAAATTCTGGATTGGTCGCTCCGTCATCATCATTCCTATGAAGACCTCAACAATTTACACGAAGCACCAGTCTAGTAATGGCCAACAGCGCCACTGCTGTAGGACCGGGGACCAAAAAAAAAAACGATTTATTCTTCCGCCGTACGGCCAAGGCGGTTTGACTGCGACTTACCTAAACAAGCATCAGCCGATCGGGCCCTATAAGTAGGCGGAGGGCCATCTTTGCCACAGTATATTAATTGCCGATAGCCGAAAGGGATATGACGGTATTTCCCGTTAGTAACTGACTGTTGCATCATCATGAGTGTACCCTTGCAAAGTGGAAGGGTATTCCTTTCCCAAGCCTACGTCATGGATGATGTCCATTACAGCGTCGAGTGCCTGTGTCTTTCGAAGAGTTAGCCAGATCGTACCAGGCTCCCATCACCACCATGTTCTTAGACGCAGACAAGAAAAGGTCAACATACGACCCGTTACAAGGGGAGGAAAGACACTCAGATGACGACGGCCCAGACTCAGCAAACCACAATGTCTTGCGAGACTATAGAATACGTGCCAGCCGAGACGCCCGGCGGCTCCAGCTCTCCATCATTTTGAACGCCGTCTTAATGACCATTATGACTTTCATAGGAATCATCTAGCTGCGCGGCCAATCCGCTCTCAACAGCAGCCGTCGCCGATGCTCGACTTATTGTGAGTTGTCGGCAGCGCTTCTCTCTCCAGAGCAAGCTAACAAAACACTACTCAACGCAGCCCCCGTTCTCGACCTGGTCAATCTTGAGACGCAGGTCAAGATGGTCAACGGCACCCTCTTCCCTGCCAAGGACGCTTCCATCGCCCGCCAGCTGCCTAATCCGGCCGCCGACGAGCTCTAGGAGGAGTGGGAGCTAACGCGCGTCTTCCCCCTAACGCGGGCGCAGATTATTAAGATAGGCAAGGACCCTTCCTTTGTCTCAAAGCTAGAGAACGACATCTAGGGACTCAGCGACGACGCGTACGCCAGTACCTTCGACGGCTTTCACCATCTACATTGCCTCAACTCACTGCGGCAGATCGCCTACGGCGGTTACTACAATCTGTCTATGCTAAACGCGAACCTAACGACGCCGTCGATACACAAGGTGCACGTTAATCACTATATAGACCTCCTGATGCAGGCCCTACAATGCAGCGGCAATGTCAACATCATGACTATAGACTAGGTTAATACGCAGAAATATCCCTACCCCGACATATAAGTGAACTTGATGGATTGCTTGTCGTGGTCAAGTCCCGCTAAACTTGTTTAGGTCTTTAAATCGCGAATGTATCAACTTTAATAAGCTCACAAGCTGGCGGAAAGCTAATATCATAGATATAGATAAGTACATAGAGGTGATAAAGAGGCCGGACGGGGTGGTCTCACGGCTAATAGCGGACTAATACTACGAGTACTATAGGATCGACAACCCTAATCATAAGGATGGAGCGAACAAAGGGGAGGACTTTAATTAATAGGCATCTTCTCTAGAGCATAGGTTTGGTTAGAGTCACGCCTTTTGCAGAGTCACGGTTTTAAACGACCCGATGATGCTAGTCATGGCCTTGTCCGTCGGCAGCAGTACTTTGTTCAACGCTTGCAGTGTGTACATGCTATACAGAGACACTTAGTGGCGCGGTACCCGCGGAGGGACGTACATCCTCTACCTCTGCATGGCATAGCCGCAGATCCATGGGGTGTATCTTGTCAAGGGGGGCCGCTATTGCAAATTCTAGCTGTGACGGCGCAACCGCGGCGGTTGGTGAGTTTGACCCGTAGACAGCGCATAAATCACGAAAGTATTCCGCAGAACAAAACGAACTAACTATCTTCCGTTTTATCCATTCTTCTTTTCTCAAAATGTCGTTATCACGCTTGAGTCATGTCTAATAAAAGAAGACAGACACTATCGACACTACAGAGTGCATTCCTATTGAAGTCATCGCCGAGGTCCTTGCAAGCGCGATTTGGTACGTAGGGTAATATCTAGGTGGCTTTGAATTGTTTAATTTGTACTGGAACTACCTTGAAAAAAACACAGTAAACTTAGAAACTTGGTATTTCGGCACGCTACGCGGATAAGTCCCCAGTCCTAGTGAAAAACACCGTTGATCTAATAAGTCTTACAACTCTTTCTTAGAATTATATATTGAAGTTCCCGCTCGATTCTTTCACAGCCATGCGCAAATTAACATCTCTCCTCGTCTATGCCTACGCAGCGGACGCTATGCCTCCCCGCGCTACCGCTTTCTAAGGCCGTAGGTCCTTCACCGTTGCCGTCAAATACAACCAAGACTTCATAGCACCCTCGCTATCATCACTATCCCACCTTCTTTCTCCCAATAGGCTCCTACAGCGAGACAGCGGCGACGTGCCCGCGCGCAACAGCAAGACGCGGCCAGATGCCGAGTACTTTGCCGAGATAGACATCGGCACGCCGCCACAGCGCGTGAACCTGCTTTTCGACACAGGATCCTCAGATCTGTGGGTGCTTAGTACCGGTATCAGGGACGGCGGCAACCAGACGGCGGATCAGGCGCGCTAGAAAGTCAACGCCAGCTCGACGGCAGAGCTAGTCAGTAGCAGGCACTAGAATCTCTCCTACTCAGACGGATCGGGCGCCAGCAGGACCATCTACAGGGACGTCGTGGCCATAGGGAAAATAAGGACGCTCAGGCAGGCGGTCGAGTACGCAGAGAGCGTGAGGCCAATGCGCAACGGCAACAACATGCTGGCACCGCCGGTGTCAGGCATCGTCGGGTTCGGCTTCGACCGCAACAGCAAGGCGAAGCCGGCACAGCGGACGCTGTTTTTAAATATAAAGGACCATCTCGATGAGCCGCTCTTTACAGTAGATCTAAGGCACCAAGAAGGTACGCATACAGGCCTGGGGCAGGCAAACACAAAAAAAAAGAACTCCGGGCTAATATTGTTGTGGTCGCAGATAGGACGTTTGGCTTTAGCTTCATTGATGAGGCGAGGTACAGCGGCGAGATTGCGTATAGCAGCGTCGACTCGAGCCACGGACACTAGGACTAGACATCAGGCGGCTATGCCGTCGGCGACACGTCCTCGTTTGTCGTGTACGAGATAAAGGGCGCGGTCGACACAGGCGGCTCCGCGCTCATCGTGCCAAGGCCGGTGTACGAGGCGTACACAGGCGCGATGGCGAACCACACCACCAACCATGCCGGTGCCGCGGGCGTGTTTAACTACGCCAGAGAGCTCCCTGATTTTTACTTTACCGCAGGTGCGAACGGGACGGCGATGATCAGAGTCGCGGGCGAGATGCTCAAGAGGCAGACGGCGGATAGAGCGTGCGAGCTCAAAATCATACCAGGGCCCACGGCTCAGGCGTTCTTTAGGTCGCCAGCGCTGATCGGTGCGTTTATAGTGTTTAAGGACGGGGAGGAGGGACCGCGTATCGGGTGGGCGAACACAAAGTAGAGTGGACGCTCTGGTGTGCTAAAGGGTAGAAGCAGAGGACTTTCTGTGTGTGATTTTCGTCACTAAGTCCTTAGGCATATCCTTTTTATTAGCAGCTTTATATCTCTCTACTCCTTATAATTTAGAACGAGACCTAAGTTCTTAATCTGAATATGTCTAGTCTAAGGCTTTTTTACGCCTATAGCTTGTGTTAACACTGAGTATATTAGCTATCCTTATAATAAAATGAAGGTTTATTAGTAGTTTCCTTTTAAATTCCTATAATATGTATAGATAGGTCCTAGGTCATGCTTCCGATTCTAAAGAAAATCCTACTGAACGCTCAGGAAGCTATGGAAAATTGCCAACTAACTCTATACAAGACATGGTCTCTCAAGTTTTGAGTATAGAATAGGAAGAAAAGAAAACCATCGCTGCAATACACTCATTTCCTTTGGAGCTTTGCTCGTCCGGCCCGCAATGGTGTTTATCTTTATCTAGCATCTATTCGGACTCGACTCTGTAGCCACCGAAAAAAGCAAGTAAAGCTTAAAATATCGGTGCAAAGGTAACTTTATCACACGGATCCTTCAAGACACACCACTTCATAAGTTGACAGCAAAATTATAACATTCTCACTAAATTCGTTTCAGCCTAGTATTGACTGAAAACTCACGCCTAGGGTATGAGTCGGGCAGCATCACGAGGGAAGAGAACCGTCTCGCGGACATCAGGGAGCCCTAGAAGACCTTGAACAAGGCGGTTAATTCCCACTGTAGTCATATTGTTAGATTTATTACAGCCAATCAAATGGGATCTTGACGACGTACGTCCAAAGCCGCCCCATGGCGGCATGCCAATCTCATGAGCGATCATGTATGGGCGCCACTCTGGCGATTCTGGATCGATTGGAGGGGAGCGGTTCACAAAAGCGGTGCGCAACTCCTTATAATCATGAATCAATCGGCACCCGGTGACAATCTCCTGCCCTTTCATGATGACATCGAAAGACTGGCTGGTGTCCTCGTCGCATTTGTATACGTTGCACGGCCGCAAGTGGCGCGGGAAATGCGTGACGATGAAGATGTCAGTAGGGTGCTCAAATATAGATGCTCTGCTAGCCAGAAAGCTTCCAAGGGCCGTTTCCTCTTCTCGACTGGACACTGTGAGCTGGTGATTCGAAAAGAGCAAGTACGGGAACAATGGGTACATACGTCAGGTCATCAAGTTCGTTGGACTGGAGGCCAACTCTTTCGCGCAGAATTGTTTTCGCTTCGCGAAATGTCAGTCGCAACAATTTCCCATCTTCATTCAAGCCCAATTTGAAATCTAGGGCGGAAGGATACAGCCGCTTTGCAGTCCGCAGGTGAGCGGCATACTCCTCACTGCCTTGAAGGGATCTAATGAGAAAGACGAGAAGATCATCGGCAAAATCAAGAAGCTCAGTCCAATCGTTCTTTAGTCGAAAGACTAGTTCCAGCATTGTAAACTATCCAGCCGTCAGAGGAGCGTCTAGTCTGGGGCGCGGCATCGCGCTGTGCTCGGAGATAGTCATACCTCGGTCAAATGCCTTCCATCGGACGCGGGCTCTCTGCGGAAGACCGTGTGAAGATCGTAGACTCGTTCCAAGTCCGCTGCAAGCGCCATGCCTAAGTGTATCTCTCCCGTAGGCGCCAGCATGGCGGTGCGGCCAAAGAACGGCACCATGAAATGGTCATCGTCCTCGCCTGGAAATCGATATGCGACACAGGCAGGAGTCGGGATGAACCGAAACTCATGCCTTGCCAGAAACCGGACGGCCAGCTCGTGCACGCCTGAAAAGACCTTGAATATGGCCGCAGTCGCCTCGACGCGGCTGTCCAAGAGTCTGTTATCCAGACGGTCGTCTATCAACTGATGGCATTGCTCCGCCGGCGGGATGCGCTCACCAGGACCTCCATGCAGTGCGAGAGTCTTCGGGAGCGTTTCCGCAGCAGCCGAAAGCACTTCCAGCTTTGCGATCCGGAAGGCTGGGATCTCGTCGATAGGAGAGATGTTGCTGGCAGGTGATTGCGCTTTCGAGAATGAGCCTGAGACTCTCAGCAGAGACTCCGGAGTCAGTTTGCTGGCCGTTTGGAGGCTGGCCTCGTCCGCCGCGCCTGGCTCGAGCCTTGCCTGGATGAACTCGCCCGCACGGCGGAGCAGAAGACTGAAATCAGCATTCAGTCCCCTTAGAACCTCTCCGTGGACTCTTGCGTCAAAGGTTTTTCGGTCTCCTCGACTTTCGCCCGCAATTGGACGGCCATTCGTTTCGGGCACCTCTCCAGCGCCATTCATCTAGAGCGAGTTGGTGAAGCTGTAGCTGTTTCGAATTTGGGAAAAGGACTCTACCTTGACCAATGCTGCTTGAAAATGGTATGAAGAGAGTGAGTTTAGAGAACAACGAGCGAGCATGCGGTAATGTAAATAGCGAGGGGCAGTACGTTCTTCTTAAGCCTTCCAGTCGGTATGGGGTTTGGCTAATTGTCGCACTCGCTGGCGGGACGTACGTGGAAGATACATGCACGATCCCAAGACTACGCTGCTTATAACACTAGAAGAAGGAAAATAAAATGAAGAAAAGAAATACACTAATTCATCCACTATCCAGCCCTTGTTAGGACGGTCTGGACAAGGCCCCCTCAGATGCCTATTCACAAAACCACACAGACTGTCTGAGAATTGTTACACAATATTATCTATCTATTGAAATTAAGACAAAAGAAGAAAAAGTAAAATAAAAATTAGATTATAAAAGCTCAAATAATTTTGCTCCAGTATGCAACATATCTCTGGGAGTCACATCTGCCTGCCTGCCTACCACAGCAGCTTCTCTATCTGTGTACGCCCACGCTCGTAGCCACCGATAAACTCTTGACACTTTTTCTCGTCACTTCTTAGCTCAGCCAAGCACGCCTCGAATCCATTAGTTTTTCTTTCGACTATCTGCGCCAGGGCAAATCTCTGCTTTCCACCCAGTAACTCATCGTTGGCGCTCACCCAGGCCTCCAGGTCCAGGAAGGCGCGCGAGAGTCCCAGTAGGAACGCACCGTTCCTCATCGGCCGCTGCGACCAGCTGAGCAGAGACCGGCAAAATCCCATCACATCGCTCGAACTGACACTGCAGTCTACAGCCGGTATCACATCGCCCAAGCAAGTAGGCTCGGGCAGGTTGTGCCGGCGAGTCATATCTAGCCCTATGGTGACAAGATCTGGGCTGTAGCTTGGGCGGAGTTGCTCATCCATGCAGGAAATTCCTGAGCCCTCGAGAGTGAACCCCTTTTCGGCACGCAACAGACGTAGGCAATGAGAGTATACAGGCCGGATCGTCCGGTACGGCAGATTAATCATGTTCTCGAGGAGACACGGATGAACAAACCACAGCGGCAATAGTGCATCTAGCCTCAGGCCGTTTCGACATATCTGGAGTGGCCCACGGGGCCTGAACTCGTGCTCAATGCTTGGTATCCAGTCATCCATGGGCGGGAACGCCGGGTGTGTCACCACGACGTCGTGCCTCGGCGGGCTAAAGGTCCTTTGCACGGGTTCAAAACCACCGACGCGATCCCAGTAAGTCTCCGCCGGCCTCGACTCCCTTCTCCGCAAAGAGTCGATCCAAGTACGTAACAGCCGGACCTCGTAGTTGGTAAAGGCACCAAACATTCTGCCCTTCCATGCCAGCTCATGCATGAGCCGGCTCTTGCCACTGTCTCCTCGATAGATCCAGGGTTTCGAATCCGCCAAGGCGATCAGGAAGTCGTCTTTGTCATGACCGACGTCTTCGCCAACGTTGTGCTTGCCGCCAGAAGCGTGGGGTCGCGGCCACGCGGATAAACGGCGGCCGCCAACGCTCGCCCGACTGGTGCAATGAATCTTGCGCGCGAGGTCGGCCTTTTTAAACAGGAAATTCACCAATTCATCCTCATAGTGATGTATGGTCTCGTCGTAGTCGAGGCTCTGGCCGAGAAGGTAGCCCGCCTGGATCCGTTTCCACGCACTGTGGTAATCCATGAGGCCTGTCTCTCGCACAACCTCCATAAACTCGGCAATGCTGCTGAGTGCCATGGCACTGTGGCCGGAGTCTGAATTGTCGATGGAGATGTGGAGCTTGTAGTAGTATGGGGAGATGCCGAACTGGGGCAGCTCGTTTGCCGTCTTGTAGCCGCTCAACGGCGGCGATTCGTAGTGCAGGGTAAAGCCAAGAATCTCGGGCAAGAAGTCGTTTGGGAAGAGAGAAAGAAGCACTTGGGTAACTGCGTATCTCCAGCCGGGTTCGTCGTTCAGGCCATGCCGCGGGTGGATAAACTCCGCGGAGTCAGCGTCGGGAAGCTCCACGCCCACGCTCTTCAACAGCTGGCAATAGAGAGAAACGTGGTTCTTCTCAATGTCACCGTCCCCAAGCTCCTCTGAGTAGATCTGCCATATATTCTTCATCATGCTCCGCAGGGCAAACGGTGTGCTGATTTGGTGCGTGCGGGACAGCCATGCCCCGTCTGCGTAGTTCCACCTTGCACCTCGTCTGAGAAACTGGCGAGCCTCTTCATAATTGCCAAAGTGATCCGGGCCGGCACCATCCTCTCTCTTTTGGATGTATACTTCAAACTCTCGCAGAATTCCAGCCTCCTCGGCCTCGAGAAACGCCCGAAGCTGCGTCTCGTCGAACACTTTAATGTCCAATATGGAGCGAGTCTGAGGCTTGTATTTTGCCATCGACAGGCCCTGATCCAGCAAAGACTGCAGAGCCTGCCTCGCTTCTGGTAACACCTCCGGAAAGCGTTCGAGATTCTGACATTTGTAATACAAATTCCGGTAAGTACTCATCAGCTCTTCCAGCTTGCTGACCAGCTTCTGCGACTTGGCCGCTTTCGGGGACGCTCTATGAACCACATTGCGATCAATGACGAACGACAATATAGTGCTGGGTAGAAATCTGTAGAGTAATACGCAGAAGGAAAGGGCAGCCAATGAAGCAAGGAAGACGAGTTGTATCATCTCGGGTACATGCCTCAGCCTATCTTTCTGAGACGAAAGTGATAGATGTTATGTTGTGTGAACGTTTAGAGAAGTGAAGGAAGGATACAATATGATATCATTAATCATTGGCATATGAATGATCAAGAACGCATAATATACAAATCTGTAGCCTTTCCGACTTTCCTGCACGGTCATAAAGCTAAAACATGTACTGCAGCAGTGGCTTCGAACCGGCTAGCACTCAGCTATTGTCCATTATGCGCAGGCAATGGCGATACGAAACGAACAAGCACATGTCCGCCGTCATATTTACGCAACAGAGAACTGGGGTTTCGTTCCCTTCCCCTGTTCTGCTTTTACGAATGCGCGTTGTAGAGTCCCGTACATATCAGGTTGACTGGCGCGTTCCAGGTCTAATTATTGAGTCAATCTGGTAGGTGGCGAGGCCATTTCTGGCAGCCTCTTAAGACATATGTTTACGTACCATCATGGCTGGCCGCCCGCCCTCCATGCACCACCTCGGATCGGGCCTCGTGCAGCCCGCCTCACCAAACGGAGCAGCGCACGGATCATGCTCGAAGCAGTTCTTGCTTGGATCTGCACACTAGATGCCCGTTTCGGATACGGGGGAGAGAAGCAAAAGACGCGATGTAACGGCAACACCATCTGATCATCGCTGAGGTTGCGCCGCAGCCGTCTTTCTCCATCCCAGAACATCTGAGGTGTCCCCGTGTATGTTGTATGTAGCCTAGCCGTACGCGTGCTTTGCGACCGGCGTTTGTTTTGAGTGTGGCTTGCGGCTTGATCTATATCGTGGACGTCCACGTGGATTACAAAATAAGCCGATGGTCGCGACACCACATATAATAGATCCATACTGATTAATTTCCTTATATATGCCTCCTTTCTAAGATGATCAGTATTTTCTTATGATCTATATATAAACTATTACCTAGCCTAATGGGTCAATCTCGGCACATAGATTTCTGGAGTCTGGGCAAGATGCCAAGCAAGACTGAAAGTACCTGCTTAAAGGTGATTGCAGATCCCTCTACGGCGTATTCAAGCCGGAGCAATATAAATGCGTATAGACTATCCGTAGAGCCAGTCGTCGCCTTAATCTAGCCTGGTTCGCATTCCCGACACAGCCCATAAAGGCAACATCCGCATTTCCAGCGTCGAACTTGAGTATAAGAGACAAGTGCTTGATATTGATGCACGCTTCTCAAGAATAGAGACTTTTGCCATTACCATGACTATCTCGCGCGAAAGGAAGCGAATGGAGCTGCCCGTGCTGAACTACGAGCGACTCCTCGCCAACGACAAGGTCGAGACGCAAAAAATGATCACCGCTCTCACCGGCCAGGGTCTTTTCTTCCTGGATCTCGATGGCCCAACTTGCAAGCAGTCACTCGAAGACCTAGGCCCCGTGTATCGCCAGCAGCGCAAGTTCTTTGAAGAGCCCATGGAGGAAAAAAAACGATACCACTCCGGCTTGCGCTACAAAGGGTGAGTAACAACACTCGACGTTCAGGACCCTAATCGACGCTGACAACGCCTCGCCCACGACAGATTCTATACTTTCGACTCCGGAGTGGAGAAGATTCACGTATGTGCGGTTCTGCATGAAAATGCGCACTTTCTGGTCCCAAGTGCATCTCCAAACGATGATCACTGACAACTTAGACAAGCTCGGGCGAGAAGAGCACATAAAAAGCTCTCTCGATCTGCCAGCTGCGCTGCTTCCAGTCCAAGACAAGGTTTCGAGCACGTCCTTGTTTATCGACACTGTTCTTCGCCAGCTTGGCGGTCGCCTCTGCACCGCTATGGAACCAGCCGTGCCTGCACGCCTCGATGCCACCAACCCGGGCCTGAGCAACCTCTACCTCGCCATCTCCAAGGTCGAGCCGGGCAAATACATCATGACATCTCACCGAGACGATGGATTCCTTACTTTGACGTTCTACGACGAACCTTTCCTCGAGGTGCTCGACCGTGAGACCAAGGAGTGGAAGCTCGTCGACGTTAACAGACACATGCCCATTGTGAATGTGGGCGACGAGCTCGAGGCGAAGTCGAACGGTCGGCTTTATTCTCCGCAACATCAGTGCTACCAAGGGGATAACGAGATCGATCTTATCATGTTTGACCTTTTCGAGAGTCCAGTTCCAGTGGAATAAATAGCTATTTTTGCCGCTTCAAGCGACCGAGCAAAAGCACTCGTCGCGTATTCAATTCGAGCAGCTACGAAGAGTACTCGGAGTAGGTGCAATTCTAGTCACAGACTTGGTCGAGCAGCAGTTATGGTTTTGCGAAAGTCTGAAAAAGTGTCTTGAATACAATCGCTGCGGCCTCGTGAAAACATGTCGTAGCTATTTCCTTGGTCGTCTCGCATGCTTAAGTATGGATACTTCTATCTAATCTTCAAGTCGCTTTATCAGCAGATATTCGTGGGAGAATTCAAGGTAGAACAGAAAGAAAACGCCAGAACTGTAAAAGACTCAAGCCTCTGAGGGGCCAGTGGTGTACTGCCGAATATTTGAAACGATGCTTTGAAACGCGTGTAGGAAATCATCTCGGTGCTGGCTGCCTCGAAAATTGTCCGGCTCTTGGGAAATGAGTAGCTCTACTTCAGTGATCAGTGTCGGAAGTGTGGGAGAAATTAGATCTTGTTGGCTGAGACGATGAGCGTGCACCCATTCCGCGGCATGCAATGTGTTCAGAACAGTCAAGTCGTCCCAGAAGAAACCCCCTTCCATGACACCTTGAGTCGGTGAGTAAACAGTATATATGACGCGTAAACCAGCGGGGATGAAAAACACATCGTCTTGCTCCAGAAACACGTAACGCCTGCTCTCCTCTGGATGCGAGGCCATGCCCATATCGGAGATGACCGCGCTTTCTGCCAGAACCGCCTTTTCCGGTACGAAAGAAATATTTTTGATTCCTTGAAGATTGCGCATCCACATGCCTGCCGAAGCTATAAGCTTCGGTGCTGAGAAGGCCCCCTCTGGGCTCAAAGTTGTGAAGCTTGTGGGACGAGTTAAATCGCGGGCCTCTTTTCGTGCTATTCTCTGGAAGAGTCTTTCCAGCAAACAAAATCGAGGGAGCATCGTTATGAGCGGTCTATGTGAGCGGGTAATGTTTTGCAGGTCGATGGCAGCAGTACCTGCATGCTCGGGTGCATGCTCAGCAGGATCCCATGCAGATGCCCACATGCGGGTTAGCTGATTCATTGTGTGCATACCAGCATCTGAGAAGCATTCTTTGATAACGAGAGGCTTCGTGAATATCTTTCCAGCGTGTGCGGCTCTCATTGCTTCGTCTGAAGTCAGAAATAGCACTTCAGCATCTTCCTCGAAAAAGTCGTTGGAAATCCTGTCGTTGATGTTGTACTGCTGTGTGGTACTAAAGGACAACGAGTGTTCAGACTCCTGCCACTCATTGTTGATGAAGGGACAGGGCCGAGGTACATGCATTTGTGACACGCATATCGGCTGCATTACCGCACCCATTGCTGTGCTGCTCATGGCTTCATCGCGTCGCTCACCGGAACGGGGTGGCTCCAAGGATGCGTAAGGATCAGCGACTGGGGACGGTGACCAAAGCGGTGGGGTCGGAAGATTAAGAAAGAGTTCAGACTGAGTCTCAAAACTTTGAGAATAGTGCTCACCAAACGGTAGCGAAGAGGATGATGAGTCTGCACGCATTGGCACAGTTGGCCTTGAAAGTGACCCTGCATTCGCGGCGACGTCACCGACCGCAGGCGCGCTCGTCGGCGTCGGCACCGTCGGCGCGGCAGCAGTGCCAACTCGCGCAACAAGCAGCCCGTGGCTATCTCGCTGCAGAAGATAGCTAATGTAGTGACTTGGGCGTGCGTCTCTCAGAGTGGTTCCAGCCCCGGCATCGACGAGCAGATGGCCATCTGTATTTGTCACCCATTCGTTCTCGAGATGGTCGTCAGGCACGATGGATGCCAGAGTGCTCAGATTGAAATCTCGGTGGGGCTGTAGGGGAGCCTCGTTGAGTGTCTTCGTTTTGTAGTCCTGAATACCTCGACAGTGCCTGGCGAGCAGAACAGCGTTGAGCCTGGGACGGAACTCTGTGAAGAAACGGGGGTATTGAGTGGCGCAGGCTCGAAGCATGTTCATCTGCACTTGGCTGCTGTTGTTCCAGCCATAGTGAAAAACAATTCTGGGTGACCAGAGAGCGGCGATGAGAGCGAGATTTCTCAGACGATTTGACTCGTTGTACTTGCGCTTCCGCTCCGTTGACGCGCTTGCCTTGTTGCGAGACCTGATCGAGTTGGCCAAGGAAAAGAGCTGTGCCCATTTCGAGGCCTCATCTGACTCGGGTGCGCGATGGACGCATACGATTTTGGCAAATGAACTCAGTGTGCAAATACGGTTATCAAGTTGCTCCAATTGGTCAAGCAAGCCATCGCGGATGGAGGCAAACGTCGAGGCCGGCGCGTTGCACGACCACGCATCATACAGTTTGTGCAGCCAGAAGTGTGTCTCGGGGTCAAACACCAAGCCTGACGGAGAGACTTGATGGTTGTGGCTGAGGACAATCTGAGCGGATGATTCATGCATCCTGGACGTTGCCAGTAGTACCTGACTGCCCTATATGTATGTATGTACTGTACCTACCCTCACAGTCAATCAGCTAGCATAAGAGGTGCTGATAAGTATTTATGCGGTCGAGATAAGGGCAGTTCGCATGGCCGGTCTAGCAATTGACAGGGAATCTGATCAGAACTATGACAGATAACGGGTAGCGCTATGTATGTGGAAAGGGTGATCAGTATAGTGGCACCTCGATCGATCCCTGTGGTACTTGGTAGGCAGGCAAATGAACATGCGTAGTGGTGGTCGGTTGGCTGCTTGGCGGGTCGTGAGTGATGCTGGTGAGTCGAGATTGGCGGGGGATGGATGGATGATGATGATGATGATGATGATGATGATGCTGATGACGATGATGTTGCAGGATCCAGGTACCAAGGCAGATAGGTGGCCAGCCAGCATGCCAGCTGGTCCTGTGACAGATGGCTGGTTGACACTCAGCTGGCTGATTCTGCTGCGACGTATGAATATATGAGCTCTCTTGCAGGGACGAGACTGGCGATGGGATGCTCGTTAAATACAGGAAAGCTGCATGCATACATGGTCTATTTGTTCCAGAGGCTGCCCTGCCACTCACTTACGTACTGCGCAAACCGTGGCCGCGAATATCAATCAACGCACCCACCTACTGTAGGTACTGTATAGTACAAGAAAGAGTACCTAAGTACCTGCTGCATGCAGGCTACCGCACAGGGGTTTCGGTGCTATTAGGTAGTACCTACAGTGCTGTATCATGCAAAAAGTTGCCTTATTACTCCATTTTCTACCATGGCTGCATCGGCAGGTTTTTGTTTGTCCTACCTCCCTCGCATATATATGCTGTATATAGGTACTTATCGAACAGTTGTGACGATCTAGGGATATACATGCAGTAAGCCAGAATAACAGCCGGCATTAGTGGAGAGAGCACCGGTGTTTCCACTTTTGCTGCGCGACAGCAGCGCTCCTATTAAGTAACAAGTTACCACTGTACAGTACCGACTACTAGTATAAATACTGTAGGTACAGTACCAGGCCGGAACACGAGCCACAGCTACTACAGTACATATTAGCATAAAGCCAAGTAGCGGGCAGTACATGCATTAGTGCATGCTATCTAGTACTATACAGCAGGTACAGTACCAGGTAGTAGCCAATTAAAAATGCAGTGTGTGAAGCTATCGTTTCCCCCGATTGTGGAGACAGTGCATGGTAAGCTGTGGATAAACAAAAAACCTGCCGATGCATAAAAACGCAACTTTTTATGGCCACTGCATGCATGTCTGATGTAAAAGTGACACCGTCTTCCGCGACCAGACTGTAAAAATGTGACGAGGAATATATACTAGAATAACAGCCAGCTTTAACGGAGCCCTGGTGCATCCACTTTTGCTGCGCGACAAAAAACTTATAGCGGCGGCACCCAGCGACCGTCTAGTCTACATAGGTATGTACTGCAATACTTATCTGTTACCCCTAAATGCAGCACGATCCCATGTCAGCAGCCTCAGCAGTGACAGCATCACTCCAATCAATTTTCCCTTTGGAAAAGCATAGCTTTGAAACTGTGTCCGCCACCGTGGTGACACTCGATCCGTCCGTAGCATGCATTCATCTGTACGGTGTGAGTGCGCATCGCCGAGACATGACCCGCCACGATGTATTTGGCCGTACTTTGGAGCGCGCCTCATTCCACAAAACTAGTGGCGGGCTGATGGCGAACAGAAATGACAGAAAAAGAAAAATGATAAAAGAGCAAAGGAATTTAAAAAAAAAAAAAAAAAAATCATAGGCTATGGAGACGATTGTCTTGCTGAGCTGTTCCCTCCCCAGCCGTCGAAAGGGAGTGTGTGACTTCGAGCTCTAAATACCGCCAGCCGCTGGGTACAATCTACCCAAGTGCACGGAGAGAAGAAGAGGGTTATAGATTTCCGCGAGATCCTGGCACTGCTTTTACTGCTGTAGATTCGAACGCGCAACGACAACCACTATTCCCCAAGCATACATACGTCAGCGACCAGTCTGGCACCGACAGCTCAATTCCAAAAGGATACGAGACGTCAACAAGAATGCCTACAGCAATGGGCGACACCGTGCTCCCAGCTGGGCTATCGCTGATACCCGCCATGGAGAGACGAGACATCTGGCAACATGCTGCAAATGACCGGAACAATGAGCTTTTCGCATGGACTTACACCGACATGGTCAGCTTGGTAGGCTTGCCAATGTGGCGAGAGCTGCACTCCAACGAAGAGCTGAGCCAGTACCAGAGTCTAGTAGTCCATGATGAAACCGATGAAATCGTCGCCGTCGCCTACTGCGTGCCATTCTTCTGCCCTGGGCTCGAGTCCGTGTTGGCATCTTCATCCGGTAACCTACCCCGGCTGGATCAGCTGGCGGCAGACTGGGCCCCGGAGAACTTGCCTGCTGGTGGATGGGGCACCATAATTTTCCGAGGAGTTCGGCAAGCCTACTCGCGTCAGGGCAAGGCGCCACAGTCTCGGCACGCACCCTGGACCTTGGAGCAGGAGCAGGAGCTCGGACACGTCGCAAGCTCATCGAGCCGGCCAAACGCACTATGCGGTCTGTTCGTGGGGGTCAAGCAAGCGTTTCGCCGCCAAGGCATCGCAGACGCGCTCCTGATCAACTTCAAGAGCATTGCCCGGCAACGCCATCTGGCCGTGATAGCCGTGCCGGTGCATCTCACACTGCGACACAAGTACATGGACAGTTCGTTTGAGGAATATTTTCGTTGGTCCAGAGGCAGGCCGGACAGCCCCGGAACGTCATGGCTGGAAGGAAATCGCCGGAAAATGGACCAGAATGGCAGCCCGATGACGCCATTCGACCCATGGCTGAGGAAACACCTGGACCTGGGGGCGCACTTGGTCAAGGTTGCTCCTCGCAGCGTCCACGTGTCACTGCCGGTGGGTCAATGGCTACCGTTCATGAGAGACAGGTATCAAAGTATCGACGGCGACGCCCAGCATGCGAGCGTCGACGGTGAGACACTCGTATGGCAAGACGGAGACGACGTGGCAGGCAATAGGCTGGCTGGAGTCAGACCTGGGCCGTCATTTCCAGAGAAGTTGCGGTGGGACGCGGCTCGTGAGCTTGCCGTGTATGAAGACGGCGATGTTTGGGTTCTACACGGCATTTGATTGCTATGAATTCAAGGACTTGTTTCAATCAAAAAAATAAGTTGGTTTCAGCTTACGATCTCGTAGCTACAATACTACCGCGTCCGCGGTCAGCACTACTACCTTCAGCTAACTTTGATTCAGCATTAGGAAAGGGGGAGAAAATAAGGAAAAGAAAAAAAAAGTTGGTTATATGCCGACATAAACAGTAATAGTAAAATGCTAAGCAGCCAGGATAGCCGTCGCTCTGCTTTGGGTTATCGCGAGATTTTTTTTATTTTTTTTTTATTTTTTTTTTATTTTTTTTTTTTCTTACCAGGAACCTGTCGGTACTTGCACACCAATATTGGTCCTCCAGAGGGTGCCTGCACCCCTGTTCTTTGCTCGATCAAGTCCCGCCATCCATGCACTTTTGCCGTGACGCGGAACAATATAAAATTAGTTTGAAACAAGCTGAAAAACAAGAGTCTTGACGCTGAAAAAAAAAAATCAAAAAATTCAGGGGGCCAGTATTAATGCCTAACAACACCCAGCGATCAGTCCGATGCCATGTTTACGTCGTCGCTTGGGCCACTAAGAATCCCTCGGCATGCCGTGTTGCAGGACCGTTATCCCATCAATACTCTCAGTTTAGCGTACACGGGCAGAAGCGTCATGTCCACAGCGTATAGAGCCCCCGGATGGTTGGTGTTCTCTATCAGCTCGGCCGTGTAGCCCTTTTTGCGGGACAGACCAGAGGTAGTCGATGCTCTTGGCGATGACATGCTTGCCGAGACGCAGTATTAAGTACTCATGGCTGATAAGCCGCCTAGTTTTATGCTTACCTCAGCGTACAATGTCTGCCGCGTCAACCGCAGCGCGGCAATTGTTAATAGGCCACTGAAAGGCCGCCGGGTCAAACGTCGCCTCGTCTAGTCCGGTACTCGCCAACTTATCTTGGTGGCATAACAACCTTGGCCAGGCGGCGAGGCACATTAGGAAGAGGCGCATTAGGGGACGCTGAGTGCTCTGCACGGCCGGGGGTGACGGCCCGTGGCGGCAACTACTCGTCCTCTACATTGACTAGGTCTCCCGTGGACATTGTTTCCTAAGACACGGTGACGAGGACTATCATAATCTATCTTGCAGCGGTGCCAAAAAAAAAAAAAACTCCCCATGTTGAAAGTTTGTATTTGGGGCTGCTTTGGGTGCTTACAGGTTTCGATCATGGGACGCGGCAACAAGATCCTTTATGCACGTGGAGGACCTCGTATGATGTATGATGAGCAAAAAAAAAAAAAACGTCCCGAAAACATACTTACCTTTCCGAGGCCAGAGTGGCGACAGTCCAGTGCCTGGCGTTGCTGGCATCATCAATAGCGGAAACCTGTCTCAGTCAAGGTAGCCAGCGCGGGCGTCACCCTCGCCTCCGGATTTTCCGTGTTTGCGAGACACCATTTTCTGCCCCCATCAAAAACCAACCTTATCTTATCCCAATCCGCCACGTAGCTCACATAAAGCATAGTCTCCCATCACACACCACGAGGACGAGGAGTCCTTGTCCTTCCAGGGGAAAATGGCTTCCAGCGAACATCCAGCGCATCCAACGGAGGCCAGCCCCCTGCTACTCAACCCTCACGCTGCACCGCAGCACGAGCACCGCCTGCATGCAGCAAACGCGGCAGAAGGACCAGTGGCTTTCCCGACCACACAGGTTCTGCTGCTATGCTATGCTCGCTTGATGGAACCAATTGCGTTCTTCTCAATCTTTCCCTACATTGCAATGATGGTCCAGACGAGGGGACTACTGGCGGATGCCGACGTTGGGTTTTACGCCGGACTCGTCGAGTCAATATTCTCTGCCATGCAGGCCTTCGTGCTCTTGTTCTGGGGCACGCTTGCAGATCGCTTTGGCCGTAAGCCGGTCCTCATCGCCAGCTTGACAGGAATGGCAATCGGGCCAGCCCTGTTTGGTCTATCTGCGAATTTGTGGCAGATGATGGTGTTTAGGGCCCTTACCGGCGCCTTTTCCGGAGCGAACCTCATCATTCGCACCATGGTTGGAGAACTGTGCCATGGAAGCGCTCAGGCCAAGGCCATCGCGTGGTACTCCGTTGCTGGCAACATCGGCATCATCTGCGGGCCTGTCATCGGCGGTGCCCTGGTCGACCCGGCTGCCCAATATCCCTCCATATTCGGTAACGTTCCTTTTCTGAGGGACTATCCCTACGCACTGCCAGGATTCGTTGTTGGCAGTATAGGGCTGACTGCGTGCATCAGCTCATTGCTATGTGTCGACGAGACGTGGAACTCCTCAACATCTGATACGGGCGACGAATCACGGGACGAAGGCAATGGACGAAACAAGGAGCAAGATATGACGACAATTCAGATCCTAAGTATCCCAAAGATATTCACCGTTCTTGGGGTGTTCACATACGTCATGATGTTATGTTTTGCGTTTTCGGCAATTCTTCCGGTTGTCCTCTACACACCAATCGACCTGGGCGGCATGGGATACTCCCCCTCTTCCATCACAGTTTACATGACCAGCCTGGGGGTAAGCGAGACCATGTGGATGTTACTGGTCTTCCCCTTTCTACAAACCAGGGTCCGGACCAAAGGAGTCATCAGGCTCTGCGCATTCTTCTGGCCTGCCTTTTTTGCCGGCTATATTATGATGAATACGGCTCTGCGCGCGGAAAAGTGCGCCCGACACACGATGTTTTACAGTTTGGTCTGGGCCGCAAATGTCATTTTCGGTTCGGGTATCTGGATGGCCTTTACAGCTGCCCAGTTAGCAGTCAACGAAGTGAGCCCGAACCGGAAGGTGCTCGGCAAGCTCAACTCCGTGGCCGAGATCTGCTCAAGCGTGAGCCGCACCGTCGTTCCACCGCTATCGACTTCCCTGTTTGCCGTGGGAATCGGTGGGCAGATCTTTGGAGGTCACTTAGCCTGGGTGGTTCTGATGCTACTCGCACTCGGGCTGCCTGTGGCTTTGCATTGGTTTCCAGATAGTGAGGCTTCCGGCTGGCGCGTGGCATGAGTACAGACTGCCTCCGTGACAATTACAGTTTCTATACTATTATTTTTGCTTTCATGGTGGCCGTTAATACGTATATCGATTCGCACATCGCCATTTGGCTTGCAAGGTAGCACGTGGGTATCAAAAAGTCCGGTGGTCAGCTTCCTTAATCACCCCCATACGTAATTTATTATTATTTAGTCAATAACCTCAGAGACACCGGTGAATCTGGTATCCTGTCGAGCAAATGTGGTATCCTAGCTGGGCATCATTTCTGCCGTTTTCTACAGCTGTATAGCATATGCTCAGCATTTAGTTCACCTTATAGTGGAAAAGCAGTTTTTTTTAAAAAAACAATTAAAAATAAAAATAAAAATAAAAAATAAAAGCAGCACAAGCAGCAAGCTGGCAGCTGGCCGCCTACAGGACTCAACCTTATGTGCTCCAACTACGAGGAGCAGACGTCAGATCCCGCTCCGAGCGCCCGGACGATCACAAGGCGGAGCCGGAGCCGGAGCCGCTGCGCCACATTTAGCGGGGGCTGTGCTGGATGGTGGTCCTCGATGAGGGATCCTTGACAACTATGTGTTACTGCAAGGCACGCTCATGCAGCTGGCAAAGATCAAAAGATATGACCAGTATAGGCCAAGTCATGGCTGGCGAGTATATGAAGCGTACATCAGTTATGCATCGTTTTCAACCTTTCTCTTAGCCTGGCCGCCGACAGCTCGCAAGTAGACAAGTTTGACTATGTCCTGGTACGATGGTTTCTATGCTATGACTCGACAGGGGTATAATCGGGTGTTTCGTCACGGCATGTGAACGCGTCAGATAAAGATCAGGCCTTGTTTGAGCTACAATTCCTCCCCTCCAGAGCTGCGGGATGGACCGTGGGTCGGCAAAGTACACATGTAGGCGAGCCATTCCGAGCTCTGGTGGCAGTCCCGCAGCCAGAATCTATCAGCTAGACCTAAAGTCGCTTGTACCTTCGGCGACTGAGTCAACCTCATCCCAAAGTCGTACCTCTCCTTTCTCAAGGTCAAGTTAGCCCAAGCTACAAATGAAGTCTTGCCCGCATGCATAAGAAGTGCTAGCAATCTAACTTAAAACTCTCACTCCTTAAGCACTGCTTGTTATACTTCAACGGAGTTGCATCGCCACCTCCGTCTCTACGAAATTAGGCGCCTTCTCATCCTTAAAGATTGAAACCCGATTGACTATGATCCGCGACCGAATCGCAAAGATCAAAGAGCTCGGCCTCAAATATCCGTTCTGGGTCTTTGACGCCGATCAAGCCCGCTGGCCGCGTAAGCTTGGGAGCATTCTTCCTGGTTCGCGGCCAGCCAAGATCACAGGCTGGTACACTCAGTCTTGGGAGTTTGGCACCGAACTTCAAATGATTGAAGATCCATTGCCCCCATGGGTCACACAGAACATTGTACGCCCTAGGAAGCCCTGCGTTGTTCATGCGCTGCTGGAAGAACTTCGCTATGATGATCGCTTTGAGCCTGACACTTTCCGGGTCTTCTACGAAATTGGCGGAGATGGAGGCCGCGACTCTAAGAACTTCGACGATTGGGTGTTCGATCCCGGGGCTGAAGGCTACGTCGCGGCCCATCGAGTTGTGCGTATCGAGCGTGTGTGGGACCATGTTCCTGTCTGGGACCGCGAGACAAACCAGAACCTCTACTATTCTCCGGACAAGTACGACATGGCTTATGGGATTGCCTCACTCGTCCACAACGACACAGAGCTCATTCGTGCTGCTGGAGTGAGTACTTCTGACGCCGGAGAGAAGATCAGGAAAGCCCAGTTTGAGCTTCTGGACGACGGAGGCTTGCAGGTCAAGGGCGTCGTCTATCCATTTAGGACGAACCAAGATGATGGCTTGTACTTGAACCTTGGTCCTGACGATAAATCGAACAAAGCGATACTTTTTGGGACTGCGCTAGAAGGGGCAACCTGGGCAGAGGTGGAAGAATATGTTTGCTATAAGCGCAACGGTCCATTAGTATAATATATATAGTTTAAAGATATAGTCCATATTACAGTACATAGAGAGACGAGATGACACTTATATAAGCACTATTGCAAATAATGATAAAATTGTTGTATTTTTTTGACTTAATTGTCTATGAAAAGATGCTATCATAGAGTGCTTAGAGGAGAGCCTCGCTTTCTAAGCATTTACTTCCAGTATTTAGTTAGATAAACTTGATATAATTTGATCCTACGAGCTCTTTACTTAACAGAGCAGAACCTGACTGGATGTCTTCTACAACAAGTATATAATTACTATCGCTAATCCTACTATAAAAACGAAGGGCCCTAATAGCGCCTAATAGAGAGATTTCTAGAAAGATAGAGCGGAAGAGCGCGGCAGCGAATTTATTACAATGAACCATGTATAAGGTAAAATGTGTAGAAAACTATTCTATATCCCTATGCGTAGCACTCTGTTTCTATAGCAAGGTGATGGGCAATCACATTCAATATACAACAAGCCAGCGCCAATTAAAGCATTATTATAACTGTTGTTCAGGGAAGACATTTCAAACAATAGTAGGAGTCTATATCTGACGCAAAAACACAGCGTGAAAGCAAGTAGTTACGCAAGTAGATAAGAATTTCAATAAAATAGGATTTTGCAACTAGAATTATGAGCACCTATACCTTGACGACTCCAAAGAAATGGATACTGCTTACTGTTGCTCTGTGCGGGATGACCCAACGCACTAATGACTTCGCCGACACGGCAGCTGGGACGGCCCATCCACAGCCCTCTCCAACCATGGCCGCCGCTCCGAAATACCTGACCGGCGACGCAGCCGGCATCAAAGACTTCCTCTCCAAATTCGACGTACGTCAATTCCCCCCTTCCCTTCCCTTCCCAATCCCGCAAGCCACCTAACCTCCAGCCGCAGACCTTTCTCTTCGACTGCGACGGTCACGACCCCGCCCCCCGCTTCCTTCCGTTCCTCCCCCATCACTAACATCCTCCTTTCCCCCTCCGCAGGCGTCCTCTGGTCCGGCGATCATGTCTACGACGGCGTTCCCGAGACGCTCCTGATGCTCCGCGCCGCGGGCAAGCGCATCGTCTTCGTCACCAACAACTCCACCAAGTCCCGCGCCGACTACGCCGCCAAGCTCTCCGCCCTCGGCATCGCCGCTACGCCCGACGACGTCTTCGGCTCCTCCTACTCCGCCGCCGTCTACATCGCGCGCATCCTGCGCCTCCCCGCGCACCGCCGCAAGGTCTACGTCATCGGCGAGGCCGGCGTCGAGGCCGAGCTCGCCGCCGAGGGCGTGCCCTTTGTCGGCGCCACCGACCCGCGCTTCCGCCGCGACATCACCCCCGACGACTTTGCCGGCCTGGCCGACGGCTCCCTGCTTGATCCCGAGGTCGGCGCCGTTCTCTGCGGCCTCGACTTCCACGTCAACTACCTCAAGCTCGCCCACGGCCTGCACTACCTGAGGGGCAAGCACGGCCAGGACGGCGCCGTCTTTCTCGCCACCAACATAGACTCCACCCTGCCCATGCACCGCGACCTGTTCCTCGGCGCCGGCTCCTGCATGGTGCCGCTGGCCAATGCCGTCGGCCGCCAGCCGCTCGCGCTCGGGAAGCCGAGCCAGGCCATGATGGATGCCATCGAGGGCAAGTTCCGCCTCGACCGCGCCCGCACGTGCATGGTTGGCGACAGGCTCAACACGGACATCAAGTTCGGCATCGAGGGCCGCCTTGGCGGGACGCTGCACGTGCTGACGGGCGTGAATACAAAGGCGGACTGGGAAGCGGAGGACGCGGTGGCGGTGCCGGCGTTTTATGCTGACAAGCTGAGTGATTTGCGTGAGGGTGCATGATGTGGATGCGAAGAGGACAATGATAAATGAACAGATTTAGAAATGGCTAGACTATTAGATGGTAAATATATATTTATATTCTTCTTGGCATGGACAAACACCAGCTCCCCCAAATGAATTGTCCGTTTGTTTTGGCGTTTTTATGTGCCCATTGCCAGCCGCCCTTGGAGAATGCCTGCCGTGTGACCGGGCTCTCTACAGTAGGAGTCATACCGCTACTCTTGCTTTACCGCCTGGCGCTTCGCAGCACCGCCAGCGCGAACAGGCACAGGCTTGTAGCCGCTGAAAGAAGTGGGAAAGAACATGCTGACCTGCTTCTGGTAGTCGGCATACTCGATGTATTTGCCCGAAGAGATGAGTTCAGTGAGCCAAGTGGAACCCTGAAAGAGGGCGATGAGAGCGAGAGAGCCGGCACCGGCCCAGCTGTAAAGGGACTGGGTGGCGTAGCAGCTCCATTGGTAGAGGATAAACCAGATGGTCTGCTCGGCAAAGAAGTTGGGGTGTCTGCTGTACGCCCAGAGACCCGAGGTGAGGAAGCCACGGTCGAGCTCTGATTGGTACCAGCCCTTTGGTACTTTGGCAGTCTTGAGGTATTCATGCTTGGCGGTGTGGTAGTCTAGACAGCCTCAATGTCAGCGTCTGCGTTGCACGGCAAATTTCAGTAAAGGTCTGGTAAAGTACCCCATTGTTGGCCGTCGCTGATCCATTCGCTCAGTACAAGGCCTAGCTCAGTGTAAAAGAACATCCAGTCGGCAGTGGTAATCTCAGGCTCGAAGCGAGTCGAGAGCAGGATGTTGTAGACAGGAGCAGCAGAAAAGGCAAAGAGCAAGATGCTTTGGATAAAGGAGATGAATGTGACGTTGAAGAGAAAGAAGATGGGCTTGGGGACCTGCTTCGAAATGATAGCCCTGGCTTCGTTAGCAAATACAGAGTGAACGGTGACTTGTTCGTGGAATACCATCTGTAGTCTTCAGAGCCGACTTCGTAACCGCCCTTGCGCCAGTAGTTGAAGGTGAGACGGATCTAGTGAAGCAAAGTCAGTGACGAGCCCGAGCGACTTTTACTGTACAGCCGCATACACTCCATATGGTGGTAGCGATCGCCACGAGATCTACACGACGGTGCGGAACGCCAGCTAGACGAGCCCAAGCAGAGAAGTGTAGGACGTAGAGATTGGGCAGAATGCTCCACATGCGATCAACCTGAGAGTAGTTCCTGTTGAGCTCCGAGACGACGAGAAACACGGCGCCGAGAAGAACGGAGACGAAGAAGCCGGTGATCAGAGGGTTCGTCTGCACGTAGATTTGTTGGAGGCCCTCGAGGCTGGCGCCGTTGGCCATGAGCGCCTGCGGCAGGGCATAGAGCTGGGGCAGAAAGGGCTGGACCGTCTTGGTGTAGTCGGCGCAGTCCTCGAGGGACAGGAGAACCGGGATCATTTTATTATTATTATTATTATTTGACGCAAGAAGAGATTGATCGTGCAATTTTGCTGGAATTGAGTGATGGCGTGTGGAAGAGAGTGTGTTGTATGAACGTCGTGTGAAGCTGGTGAGGAGTGTGGCAATGCTAGAGGCGGCGCGCGCGCGTCATAGAGTGAGTAAGGGTGCAGGCGAGCTCGGGTGGGACGTCATCCGGCACTAGGCATATACAGTACAAGATGAGATATGCAGGAAAAACAGTACTTGTAATCAGAAATTGCATCTGGTGATGCATTGGGCGCTATGATCTACATAATTAATCGTTTTAAAGCTGAATTGATAGATTTTTTTTTTTTTTGTTGTTTGTCGGTATGAGCGAGTTCTGACAGCTGCAAATCTTCGCGACACCAGATCTGGGGTCTTGGTTCATCTGAATTGGACAACCTCTTCCATTTTTATCGCCTACAAAAGAATTCGTAGTATCATTAATCGGCCATAGCTCACGACAACGCTTTTCGTAACTAGGTGCTGTGTTCATTTGTTGCAATTCCATCTCGATTGGTCATATTCAGCAGTAAGACCATCCGATGAGGTTTGCAGTCCGTCGGGTCGGCCATTGGCAAGTACTAGCTGCCGCCTCAGACCGCGCAGACCGCCATACACTATCTCCCGAGAAACCAACACACAGGAATTAAAGTACGCCCTGGTCCATATGGAGATGATAGAGAATATCTTCCATGCACACTGCTATCACCAACTCTCCCAACTCGCTCTATATTATACATCGGAGAAGTGTGAGAGATTTGCGCGACATTGGCCTGCTGTAGGTTAGGTCACTGACGGACCGGAAGAATAGGTGGCCGTCGCCGACTAGCAGCAATTTGCCTTACATAAGCTCTTCATCAACCAGCAAATTCATCTCGCCGACGACACAAATTTGGTTGTTGCAATGGCAAATCACCATGGAGGCGTAGAAGAGCTTTGCAACCATGGCCATCCGAGATTATTTCCCGTATCATCGTGCTTTTTGCCATATAATTGACCCGCTACACACAACGCCCGGCTACAATTGTGTCACTGTCGCGACGCGCTCCCCGCCAGTCACTGACACGCCATGTCGGACGTACAAACGCCCTTCTGCTTGTCTTTGTCTGATAGATGACCATGAGGGTTCTATGCGTGGCCGAGAAGCCTTCCATTTCCAAAGCTGTAGCTGGTCATCTCTCTGGCGGCCATTTCCAGACGGTTCGTCGTGAATGCTGCCAAGCTCGAAGCGGCTCCCTGACTCGTTTCCTAGCATAATACACGAAACCAGTACATCAAGAATTATGCCTTTGACTTCGACTTTGGTCCCCCGTACGGCTCATGTTCCGTAACCATGACCTGCGTGACTGGACATCTCACCAATCTCGAGTTTCCGCCAGATTACAAGAACTGGAGCTTCCCGCCGCCGGAGTCGCTCTTCACTGCACCCGTCATCAATAATGTCTACGATGTGCGTCTTGCCGCGCGATAGTTTACAACAGAGCTAATCGTGACCAGGACAAAAAGAACATTGCGCAAAACTTGGCTGACCAAGCAAAGTATGCGCGCCTGCTAGTCATTTGGACTGATTGTGATCGCGAGGGAGAGCATATCGGTCAGGAAATTGTTGATGCAGCCAAGAAGGGCAACGGTCAGATTCAGGTCAAGCGAGCTCGCTTCAGCAATGTCGAAAGAGCGTGAGGAGCTGTCGCTGCTTGTCGTGCGCATGCCACAGAGGCTGACATTTCACAGCCACGTCTTGTCTGCCGCTACGCGCCTCATCAACCTCGACGAGAGACAAGTCAATGCCGTCGCGGCCAGGATCGAGCTGGATTTACGCATTGGTTACGCTTTCACCAGATTCATGACCAACAGTCTACGACCTCTCGGCGGACCTATGGAAAATCTGACCTTGAGCTACGGTGCGTTAACAAAGGAGATTGATTCCCTGCAGTCCATGCGCAAAATTCTAATATACAGGTCTGCTTAGGCTCGTGTCAGTTTCCCACACTCGGTTTTGTCGTCGATCGATACTTTCGCGTCAAGAATTTCGTGCCCGAGCCCTTTTGGGCCATCAAGGTAATGCACAGTCGGCAGGGCAAGCAGGTTACATTTAGCTGGTCAAGACATCGTCTGTTTGATCGGCTGACCACTGTGATTCTGTATGAGAGGTGTCTCGCAGCCAAGGTTGCCAAGATCACGAAAGTCCAGGAAAAGCCAACGCGGAAGTTTAAACCTCTGCCCCTCACCACAGTTGAGCTGCAGAAGGCCGCAACGCGACTACTACGCATGAATGGCCAGCAAGCCATGACAATTGCAGAAACACTTTACAATAGAGGATTCATCAGCTATCCACGAACAGAAACGGACCGCTTCGATAAAGGCATGAACCTGCGAGCCCTAGTGCAAAAGCAGACGACAGACCAGCGCTGGGGAGATTTCGCCCAAAATCTGGTCAACGGAGCGTTTCAGCAGCCGCGTGAGGGCAGACACGACGACAAAGCCCACCCGCCGATTCATCCCATCACACATGCGGCACCGAGCGTGCTCAACTACGACGAGGGGCGCCTGTACGAGTACGTCGTGCGGCGGTTTCTCGCCTGCTGCTCGGAGGATGCCAAAGGATTGGCCACGGACATTGATCTCCAATACGGCGATGAACTGTTCAGCGCTCGAGGCGTGATTGTTCTCGAGAGAAACTACCTCGATGTGTACATCTACGAGAAGTGGAATGACACGGCAGAACTACCGAAATTTACCGTGGGAGAGCAGTTTGAACCTACCGAGGCGATGATGACAGAGGGCAAGACCGGGCCGCCGTCATATCTCACAGAGGCGGACCTCATCTCTCTCATGGACGCAAACGGCATAGGCACAGACGCAACTATGGCAGAGCATATTCAAAAGATCCAAGACAGGGAATACGTGGCCACAATCAGCCGTCCCGGTGCAGCTGGAGGGCGCAACGCTGGGGACGATGATTCTGATGGTGCCGACGCGGATGCAGCAGGCCAGGGTGGGCAGGGGAGAGGGCGTGGTCGCGGGAGGGGTCGCGGCAGAGGCGGCCGTGGTGGTGGCGGGGCGGCCAGGACAGGCGGAGGAAGCAACATCAAGGTGTTTGTGCCGACGCAGCTCGGCGTGGCGTTGATCCTCGGATTTGACCGGATGACGTTTGAGACAAGCCTGGGGAAGCCGTTTCTACGAAAGGAGATGGAGCTGAAGATGAAGGCCATTTGCGAGGGCCGTCTCAGCAAAGATGTCATGCTGAGGGAGAGCATCAGGCAGTACAAAGAGGTGTTTATGCAATCACAGGAGCAACAGACGGTGCTGAAGCGGGCGTGTCGCGAGTTTGTGTTTGCGCAAGCCGGATGAGTGTCCGGGTGCTTGCACAAGGAATGCAGGAGAACCTTGCAGACACGAAGCTGTGACTCGTGTACGGGACGAAAGGGCCACTGACGACCATTTGCTGTCGCCATTTGACAAATGCGCCGAGAATGCGCCACCACTCACTCACTCACTCACTCGCTCACTCACCCACCCGCGTCGTCGTGGCTAGCGGCGAAAAGGAGGACGGGGCGGGCTGCTGCATAAGAGCGGCAGCGCTACGACGTGATGCGATGCATGCGATGCAGTGACCCGATGTCGACAACGAAAAAAAATCACTCAGACATGCATTCCCTAGCGGCTCGGAGCTGGGTGTCAATGCAAGCAAAGGAACGGATGCTGTGGACGAAGAAGGCGCGGGGTGTTTGATCCGCCATTATGCGAGCCGACGTGACACGGACAAGCTGGATGTGTTGTGCATCTGCCAAAAAAAAAATTAGGGCTTCTGACCCGAATGCACAAACAAAAATCATGAATCGAATCAAAATTCAACATGACGAAACATGCAACTCTTGTTCGGCCAGATCGCGTAAAAGAACAGATGGGAGGGGGTGTGAATATTGGCTAGAAGGCTTTGGGTTGGCCTCGGCGCGATCCCACGCACGTCCGACCCCATCGTCTCAAGGCACAGGCCGGTCGGTGCCTTTGTTATCAATTGTTATCGACGGAGGAGTGTGGGTGGATTATGATAAAGAAACTGCTATTTCGGGAAGAGTGATGAGGTTGTGCGCGCCGGGCTTTCTCGTGTGGCTCCGGACAGGCCACCCACGCCAGCGAAACAAGTCGGAGACGGCAAATGCTAATACAATATTACAATTTATGGGCGAGAAGAGGGGAACAAGTCACGCCCGACGTGTCATGTAACCGCAACGTGTGGCGCGAGAATGGTTGACGCGTGTGGCAAACTTGGCGCAATGCTGGCTGATTGTGTATGCTGGGGGAGTGTGTCCGCGGCCAGAGGCCACCAACAAAAAGGGCTATACTGACTGGCTTGCACATGACAAGACTTGATCGACGATCGCGTATCTTGTACCAAATCACCACCATCCATGACATATGGCTCTCTCTTGTCGGAGGAGCAGGCTTAGCGAGACAGACTCCATTATCCCTCTACGTACTGTACATGATTGCATGGATTATGTAGGACACATGTGCTCCGTATTATCCGCAGACTACTGTACGCACTGTAAGCCTTGTCTTGGTTTTAGGTGGTGCTGGATTTGACGGCCCCGCGTTTTCCCATCCAGCGACTTTGCCCACGTTGTGCCGTGGGTTGGCCGAGAAGCCCCGATCGCGCGGGGCGGACGTACATGCATGCAGTACAAGTGTCCAGACAGTACTTACGTACGTAGAGATACTGCATGTACTGATGCGTGCATGAATATACTATTTACATGCCCTGAAGGTAGGACCGTCATGGTCGGATAGTATACTGACACACGAGACCACGCGTACAAAATAAATCCGAATAATAAAACCAATAAACATCAGGCCGAAGAGAAATAGAGCGGGACAAGAGAATATGATTAGGGCAAACACGTTGTGCCTCGATTCGTGTAAATGCGTCGCAAGTCGTCCGAGCCTGTTCCCTCCCCCCCCACTGATGCCTGCTACAGCACTTTTTAGGCTTGCACGAGAGGAGAGGGTCTATGGGATAATAAGTGCAGTGTAGGTACAGTACTATTTGTAAAGTGGGCTGCCATCAGCTTAGTTTACTGGCTCACTGCTACTGATTCCAAGGGCCAAGGCACAGCACTAACCCACTACAGTGGATAAGACTTGTGAACGGGCGCTGGACGCGGTCGCGATAAAAAAAGACGATGCCTAGGCGGGCCTAGAAAATAGAAACACACTTTATGCCTTGGCCGTTGTGCGCTGAACTAGCCTGATGAAGGCTGGGGGCGTTGACAAGAAGTGATTTGCGCTTTTGCAGATCAGAATACAAGAATGACATGGACATGCGTATGTACGTACTTCCAGAATAAAGATAGGAAAAAAATAAAACAGGCATAAACGAACTGCATTCCCGCAGTGGACTAGAACAGTTCAAAAAAAATCCTGGCCTTTTGTTATGGGCTGGGGGGGGGGATGGAGTCATGGGATGTATCATAAGAGATTCCCATGTGTCAGCCAGAAGGGGGGGAGAAACGCATGAAATAATAATAGGGAGAAACTAGAAGGAATTCACTGCATGAACGCCCCCCTTCCCTTTGCCTTGTGACGACATGATTTCGCATCGCGATACCTGAGCTATCCCGCAAACGTCGCGGGTCAAATCGGGTACAGCGAGCAGATTTAACATGTGGCGTGCGACTATCACTCCAACAGTGGGCCCCACGGTTTTCTTTTAGGTGTCATCTGCCGTACGTGTTTTGGCAACTTCCCCAGCCAGGTTTTTGGTGCTACGGGAGGGGGGAGGGGGGTGTAGGTTTTTTGCTACTCTCCCTCAGATCAAGGCTCAATGCTCGGCTTGGCTGGGCTCGGCCTGGCCATGGAGAAGGAGGATAGATGAACGGAAGGCAAAAGTCACTTTTGGCACTGCGATGCGACGACGAGTACTTTGCGCCCACCTGCGCCCACGGACCGGCACACACTACTACTACTACTACTACTAACCAGCACAGAAGGCAGCCCGCATATTAATATTATTGTAGTAGCGTGAGAGGCGACAGGCTACAGCACAGCGCCTTCTTCCCGCCGTTACCGAATGGCCATACATCCTGCCTACTACTACTATACCTCCTACTTGCTAGTGCAGTGCGCGCACTCTGTAGCCGTATTCCGTACTTTAAACTCGTGTTTCCCTCGCCGCGCCTCCTCCCCCCCTTCCCTCCTGCAAAGCAACAACAAACAACGAAAAAACTCCCCTTATAACAACATTCGAGAGTCATCTGTCACAGTCTAGAGAGTCGCGCCAGCTCTGCCATCCTGCCCGTCAAGATTGATAATTACTTCATTCTTTCCTCGCTCAAGTCATACCAGACAGCAACTTCCGCTTTAGGACAGTCTAGGTACGTACCCTGCCTGGTGACTCAACTGCCCCGACATCACCACCTCCTATACCGCACGCAGGCTGTTTGACTACAACGCTGTCGAACATTGCCTTGTATCTTCCCCTGTTTTGTCATCTCAAATACCTCTGTCGATACTTTTTTTTTTTCTTTGCCTTGGCTTCACAAACTGACCTGCTTAGGTTGTTCTAAAGCTCTACTTACACAACTGGTACATCATGGCTTCCATGGCAGCAGCTGCTCGCGACATTCCCCTGGCCTCCTCGAACCGAGACAACTTGACTGTTGTAGCGGATCGGAGCAACCCGGCGACTGTGGCACGATCTCATACCCTTCCGACTCCCCCCAACTCCATCTCCCCTCTGCTTCCCGCCCACGGCCTCAAGGCGCAGCTCCAGCTTCAAAAGGCCAAGCTCGACCCCGTCGACTCCGACCTGGACCTGCACCAAGACGCCACCGGCCCCAAGCGCTCCGTCTCTCCCCATTACGATGCCTCTGGCACCATTACCAGCGCCATGCTGGCGACGTACCACTTGCCCGAGATCCTGCTCAACCATGGCCCTCTCGCGATACGTCACATAATTGGTTACCTCACGACATCGGTACCCGGCTTCTCCGGCATCCCTCCTACCAAGGCACGCAGGCTGGTAGTAGGCGCTCTCGAGAGCCGGGGAGACGACCCGAGGGTTGAGAACGACGTGGAATTTGAGAAAGTCGGCTGGGGACGGTGGAACGCCAGACGCCGCGGCGTCGCCGTGCGTGTCCGCCAGGCTTCGCCGCCCACTTCATTGCCCGGCGGCGGTATCCCCATCTCTAGGAGTGCTCTAAGAGCCCAGGACAGGGCCAGAGCCCGCATGGTCGGTGCCGCCGGCGAGTCCTTTCATTTCTCGCACGACGACCACGATATCATGCCCATGATGGATGACGTGGCCGACAAGATGTCGATGGATGGCTACGAATCGGCCTCGTGCTCTGAAGCACCAGATGACGACGTTGCCATGAATGACGACCCCGAGGACGTCACGGATGACGAGGACTGGGCTGCCATGGGCGCCGCTGCCTTGCGTGCCGAATCCTATCCCAACAGGCCGGTAGACACTCCCCAAACCGGCATGCCTGCGCCTCACACCTTTGCTTCCACCGGCATGCAGCCCCTTTCCGGCCGGTCCGGCATGGCTCGTCCCCCCCAACCTTTCAACTTCAACATGAGTCCCATGGTCTCTACTCCCGATGCCCAGGAGCGTGAGGCTGTCGAAGCCCTTCTCCGACTCGGCTCTGTATAATACGACTTGCATATACGGCGTTTATGGTGTGGGATTTTTTTTTTAACTATTTCGCAATCTTTATTATCCATTTTAACTGTCTGGGTTCGATACGAAAGCTTTTGGCCAGATTTGGCTGGCCCAAAACGCGTGTCCTTCACTTTTGTGATACAGGCGAACCTGTCGCGCACAACCAACTTTGACGCCGACACGCCGCCCAACTTTACCTGCATTTCTTCTCAACTCTTTGCGTTTCATCATCTTCTGGTTCTTGGCAACGGTTGGCACTGGGCAGATACCCCGCAGCGCGAAGCTCACGAAATACCTCAACTTGCCAGGTGGAACTATTGACTCCTGCAGTCACTCCACGTTTCTCTTGGTAACTTTTTTCTAATGGCTATTTTTCATTTGCTTCCGCTCCTCTTCTTGCACATAGCCTTTTGCTGGCAACCAACGTCTCGGACCAGTTCAACACTCTGATTTTCTCGGTTGTCGAGTTTCATCGCTCGGTGCTTCATCTTGACATCTTGCTCCGGCTTGGCTGTTGATCAGTGAAGTGTCGGATGTCTCAACACTCTACGACCAATACAATAATATATCCCCTATGCTTATCGGTGGTTCGGGGACAACAGAATATGCTCTACTTTGGGGAGGGGCGGGGGGCTAGTGAATGCATTACGCTGTACTGTGGTGCAAAAAGGAAATTGACTACTTTACACGTCGGCTTGATGATGAGACACAAAGTCGAATGCTGCATCTTGTCATGCGAATTTGATGTACTCACGGGACGGTGGGGAAGGATCCTTGTGATCACATAGAAGTGTAAGGCGCTTTAAGCACCGATTAGTCTGTGAAACAGTTATATCAGGGCGCTACCTTGAAATTGATTTCATGTTCTAAATCTTGTCCATTTGATACGTTATTCATATGACGACAATGGCCTAGCTTGGTTGCGTGAGCTGACGCTAACATGCGTGAATCAATATGCTGTAATTATGATGATTAAAATAATGCCTTTGCGAATGCCAAGTCCGTCTATAAAGTAAGTACAGAGAAGTCGAGAAATAAATGCAGCGCTCATTGAATTGGCCTTTTCTTCTTATACACGATGCCGAGCTGTCCGTGGTCCACGACGCAACTCATATGGGCATTGATCATGTCCGTCTCACCCCTCCCCTTTTCAGTTGCCGTCGACCACGTTGTACATGCTCGCCTCGAGCGTGGTGTTGCCCATGATCATGTCCCACGCCCTCTCGAGCGCCATGTTGGCGAAGACGACATCCGGGTGACTCTTCTTGCCCCTCCAGACGGTGCCGGTCCTGTTCACGGCGTCCCAGCCGACGAGGCCGTCCTTGTCCTCGTCGGCGCTGGTGATGTCGCCGTTGATGTCGCTGTTGGAGCCGCGCTGGGCCATGCCGATGCCGTCGACGTACTCCCACTGGGCGAAGGGCGGGGGCATGACGCTGTAGGCGAGCAGGTCGCCGGAGAGGATCATGCGGCGGATGAGCAGGTCGACGGGGTTGTCGAGCAGGGCGGCGCCGCGGAGCAGCAGCTTGGCGGCGCCGGTCTGGGAGATGGCGTAGGCGGTGGTGCAGACGAAGCCGCCGGAGCGGCGGACCACGCGCTCCTGGCCCGGGGGCAGCTTCTCGCCAAAGTACTCGCGGTTCGGCGGCACGTTGTCCGGGTCCGGGTAGCGGAGGCTGGTGTCCTTGTGCGGGGAGTTCTCGAAGCACTGCCCGAGGGAGAAGACGTCCCAGTGCGTGCTGTGCCAGGGGTCGAGGACGGAGGGGGTGAGGGTGGCGGAGGGTGAGGAGGCAGGCTGCTGCTGCTGCTGCTGCTGGTTGTGGCGGGAGAGGAAGCCGGCGTTGGGGCGGGGCGTGGAGTCGAGGCGGAGGAGGAGAGAGGTGAAGTGCGGGTGGAGGTCGCGCATGAAGGCGCGGATGTTGATGTCCCAGGCGGCGTCGGACTCGATGATGAGGGTGGCCGGGGTGTTTTCGCGGAGCATCTGGCTCCAGATCTGGGGGGTTCCTGGTCAGCATCGGGAAAGAGGAAGAAGAAGATGTGACGACGACCGGGGGGTGTGAGTAAAAGACGTACGTTGGCATGAGCACGCCAGCAGCCCTGCTCGCCCCTCTTGAGCTCCTTGCGGTGCTGCGGGGGCAGGCCGGCGTCGACAATGTCCTTGGAGGCGTCGACGCCGGGGACGTCGGTGAGGCGCAGGCCGGAGAGGTGGGACTGCAGGGCGGCGGCGTCGGAGCGGTCGGTGCGGCCGGGCAGGTTGATGAAGCGGATGGAGTCGAAGCCGAGGGTGGCGTTGCCGGCGGCGTCGAGGAGGGCGGCGGCGCTGCGGTACGAGGACGGGGCGAAGGGGGGCCGCGCGGAGGAGGAGCGGAGGAAGGGGGAGGAGAGGAGGTAGAGGAGCGCGAGGCAGAGGGAGGCGAGGGCCGCGAGGCGGAGGGGCTTGGCGGCGCGGGCGTGGGCGAGGAGCGAGGGGAGGTCGGCGATATGGCTGGTGGGAAGAAGCTTCTCCATGGTGGTGGTTTTGGTTGTTGGTTGGTTGGTTTGGTGTTAGACTGGCGATGGAATCATGCTGATATGGGGCCGGGTTTCAACGATCTGGACGCGATATGGATGGGAAAGAATGATCTGAGGGATGGTTACGAGGGGAACAATAGATGAGGAATAGGGAAAGAAAGAAAGAAAAAATCAAAAAGTTGTCTTGGTCAGGCTGCTCATCCCACGAAAAAGAAAGTAGAACTGGGGGGGGGGGGGGGGGGGCC